>ML828146.1:36067-60188 GCA_009831015.1 Picea engelmannii | reverse complement strand
CTTTCAGGTTGTCAATCACGGAATTTCGGAAAATCTGATACGCCGCCTGCAGGGCGTTGGGGAAGAGTTCTTCCATCTTCCACAGGAGGAAAAGGAGGCCTTTGCCAACAACCCTGCAGCTGGAAATATGGAAGGGTATGGCACCAAGTTAGCTGCTAACGTGGATGGTAAGCTTGAATGGCTAGATTACTATTTTCACATGCTCTGGCCTTCTTCTAGCAGGGATTTCAACACCTGGCCCAAACACCCACCCTCTTACATGTAATACTTTGATTTAAACTCTATCAATCTTTATTGGAGTATGGAGGATATGTTTATTACAGTCTGGGTAGAATTTTAAGTATTATATGTAAATCTAACTTGTGAAGATTTGCAGAGAGGTGACTGATGAATATGGTCAAAGGCTCTTGGAGGTTGTGAATAAGCTATTGGTTACAATTTCGATCAATCTTGGAATGGAAGATTCCGCCATGAAAGAAGCACTGGGTGGCGAAAATCTGGAAATGGAGATGAAAATCAATTAGTATCCACCGTGCCCACAGCCAGAACTTGCTCTAGGGGTTGAATCCCACACAGATATGTCCGCCCTCACTCTTCTTATACCAAACGAAGTGCCGGGACTCCAAGTGTTCAAAGATGGTCACTGGGTTTCTGCCAGTTACGTTCCAAACGCCATAGTCGTCCATATCGGCGACCAGCTCGAGGTTAATAAATTCCTTTCCATTGTTTTTTACTTGTTGTCCTCTTTTCATTTTGTAAATGATGTAATGATGTAAATTTTGTATGGTGTTTGATTGATAAATTGGTGGCTGTGTGTTTGGGCTTCCCAGATCTTAAGCAATGGCAGATACAAGAGCGTTCTGCATAGGAGCGTGGTGAGCAAGGACAGGGTGAGGATGTCGTGGCCAGTATTCTGCGCCCCACCTCTTGACACCGTCGTAGGCCCCATGAAGGAGTTGATCGATGAGAACAACCCTCCATTGTTCAAACCCAAAACGTACAGAGAGTTCAAACATCGCAAGATCAACAAGCTGGCCCAGTAAAGCTAATTCAATGTCGTTAATAAATACAATGTATTCAATAATATAATAGTTTGAGTAAGTTTTTTTTGGATAATAATATGTATTTTCTTATAAAAGTTTATAAGTTCAAATCTAGAAAAGTAAGTATGTACTTAGTTCAAACCTTAAAAATAAATTATTATTATATAATAAATATTTTTTTTATATATGATGTTTTTATTTATCTTTTAATATTATAATGCTTATATAGAGATATTTTTATTTATCTTTTAATATTATAATTATATAAAGATATTTTTATTTATCTTTTAATATTATAATGTTTATATAAAAATATTTTTGTATTTTAATATTTACTAATGTTTATATAGAAATATTTTTATTTATTTTTTAATATTATAATATTTATATAAAAATATTTTTGTATTTTAATATTTATTATTATTTATTGTAAGTATTTTTTTTTACAATTTTAACAACTTTTTACATAAAGATAATCAATCAATATAATTTATCAAACATAATCTTTTTCATATGTTCCAATTATCTTGTGATGCTTCCCAAAAAGTTGTAACCCTAATTTTATTAGATTTAATATGGCTGATCCTCATGCTATGCTTATTTATGGACCATATAACTAGATAATTTTTTAACGCTAATTTTATTAGATTTAATATGGTGATCCTCATGCTATTCTTATTTACGGACCATATAACTAGATAATTTTTTAACCCTAATTTTATTAGATTTAATATGGGTGATCCTCATGCTATGTTTATTTATGGACCATATAATTAGATAATTTTTTGGTTGCCTTTCTTATTTCATTTTTTAAGTTAGGAATGATGTCTAAGACTTATGAAAAATGTACAATTAATCATTTATATTCAATATAGTTTTATACAAATAATATTGTAAGATTATTAACTAAATCTAATGATTAATTTAAACTTTAATTTACTTAAATAGTTAAAAAATTGTTTAGAAGTCAATTTATAATTCTTCTAGAATTATTAGTTCTTCTCCAAATTTTTAAGATTTATTGATTTTTTGTCATGGATTTAAGAGTCAATTCTATTAAAGTTATAGTTTTTTTTCCATAGAATTTCATTTGATTATAGTTTCATTCAAAATTCCACCATGCAAACACAAATATTTGTGTATGGAAATAGACATACGAATTTGTATATGAAACTAGATATTTGTTTATTGTATTAGTTATGAATTGTTCTTTTGTGCAAGACTTCATTTCTATAGATGTGGATTTGATTTGATGTGGATTTGATTTTGTTAAGACTTTATAGTTTTTCTCTCGAATTTACATCTTGTTATTTTTGGCTTTTTTCCATTGAGTTTTCGAAAAGCTATAGATAGTTTTTATGTCTTTTTTACATTCTGAAAACAAAAGAACATTGAGATAATTGTTCATTGTAGTAAGTTTTTTTGTTGATTTACAAGGAAAAACATTGTTTATAATTGAATTGCATGTGGACAGATTTTCTTAACAAGATTGTGGTATAGACATTGAATCTAAAGTATGCATATTTGCTCAACATGTAAGTATTAGTGTTGCGTAGTGCTTATTTCTATAATCAACATAAAGAACATTGTATTTTGTATTTGGTTTATTGTATTTTTTCCTGCAAGTCAAAATTATTAACTAGGAGAAAAATGAATCCAATTGAAACTAGAAGTAGAAAAAAAAAACACAAATGAGTAAACAAAACAAGAATATTTGAGATCATAAACCTATGATTAATTGTGTTTTAGCAAAATACAACTTATTATGTTTGGACAACTTTTCATATACTCATGGATATTGTTTGTTTAATGCGCTTCAAGTGCTATTACATAATAGATACACATCTATAGAGTTGAGAGAAGGTACAATACAACATTGCAAAACTTGCTTACAAAAAACTGGCATTGAAGCACTAACATATTATCAACATTCATTGAATCCAAATCCATTGATGGAAATGCATAATGTCAATGATACAGAGATTTATTTGCAACAAATGTCAAGGTTAACTTTGATTATTCTACGATGAGAAGAAAGAAGCCTCTAGGGAGCATGGATGATTTTAGGGGATAAATTTTGCTCATGGTCTAATTTTCCATGGTTTTCCCAAAAAATGATTCGCTATTCTAAAAATGATTCGCCCAAATTCTATAGGATAATATTATTTTACCTCAAAAATCGTCAAAATTTTATACAAACTATATAAAATCCTTAGAAATTTGAATATTTTTACAAAAATATCGTCAAACATTTATAGTTGGCATATGAAGGATTAGTAAGATTCGCCAAGGTTTCTACATTTTAAAATAATTTTTCATCCTTAAAATCATCCCTGTTGGGGAGACATTTTTTGTGTACATTGGTTGTCAAAATGGATCAATATACCAATACGAATTTCGTCAAAGACACAAATGAAGTCGTACTTACATTTCATTTGAAATTTTAAAAGCAACACATATGACATATTGTTTCATGATCACAACCTTCTTTCTATACATTTTGAACTACTATTGTGCAAAAGACATATTGGCATGACCAATAGTCAAAACAATCAAGAAGTTATGAGATATGAAAACAGATAACAACAATGGTCACATATAGAGAAGAAAATGTTATCAAATGGATTTGAACGAGTGCATGGATTCAATAGTGCTTATGGTGAAAGTTCTTTTGACACAATTTGTCATTTAAAGCAAGATGAATATGATGTCCCTTGCTTCCAACACATAGTCACACAAACTTTTACAAATGCAATGATGCATAATGATTATTGTGCAATTAGATGCATAGGACAATATATCAAAATTGATATGTAGAAAAGTCACATTGAGAGTGACAAATTGGCAAGCATATATTGTGCATTTGGCATTTCCATATGAAAAAGGGAAACATGGAAAGTGGTCTTTTGTTTATGACTAGATAGACTATATTTGGGACATAGAGATACACAGATGGTTTGTTGAGACAACTAGTTTGCTAACTATTTTTCATACAAACACAAAACTAGAAAAAATATTTAATGTTATTCAATTTGAAACAAATATAGGGAAATTCCATTTTGATCCATTGCAACAAATAAGAAAGAAAAATGTTGACATGGAACCAATATTGTCTTCTAACAATTGATATATAGAGAGAAGAAAAGTACATCTATTCAATCTCTAAAGAAATTAATTAGGGGCAATATTGTGTCGCAACAAGAGACAATGACATCTAATCTAGAAATAGCTAGAATTGAAAAACAAATGTCAAAATGTTATCAATCAAGAATTTGAATCATTCAGACAAAAGAGGAAGAATAAAAAAATAAAAAGAATTGGTGCTTGGCATTCAAGCAAGGGAGAACAAGAAAACATAGTTTTGACACTAGTTGAGCAAGCATTTGAGAAAAGTGTCGTTGACATGCCTATCTACAATTGCTTGGTTTGTAGTCACACTTTCTTTAGAAAATATGTGTTCCAAAACAAACAAATGGATATACAAAATCATGAGATTGAAATTAGAAAAAAAATCAAAAAATTGTAGATATGATAGTGTAGAAAATCAATATACCTGCAAACCTTTTCAAAAATCCTTGCGACGTGGAGAGATTCCCAAATTTTTATGCCCACAAGAGATTTGAAAAAATAAACAAATACACATAATGAAACAATCAAATGAAATAGAGGAAAGACTAATACCATTGAGATTACATTTCTTACAAATTCGAGAACTAGGTTAAAAATATAGAGGTCAACAAATGAGATTAATTGGAGGTATAATCAATGTGCCTATAGACACATCTCAAATTCAAGATGCTCTGCCTCATGACAAAAAAAAAAAACTAACACAGTTGTAGTGGTGATAAATAAAAATCTATGCTACAATGTGCTTATGCTTTTGGTCCCATTCGTGTACATATGCTCATGAAAGCACCAAAGTGACTATGCAAAAGCATGCTCTATAAATTGGAGAAAGTTGTTATGAATGAAAATTGGAAGCAAATGTTTAACCAGACCAAAGGTGCATATGAAGCTGACATTGATAATGAAATGGACAATGATACCAATGAAAACACCGAAGAACTATAACAAAGACACTACTCCATGGATTCACAAATTCACATAGTATATATGATCCTTGAAATAATCAAATAAACATTGCTCCCACTGAATGATACATGCCATTAGGAAATTTCAAGATAAAAATTCAGAGGAAATGAGATTTCCTATACTTTTCTATGGAGAAAAACAACCAGATTATATTACAAACAAATCTATGTATCATTTTTTTTTCTTTCAGTGGGAGATATTCAAGAATAATTTCAAATGATTTTAAAATAATCCAACGTCATCATGACACAAGAGATTGTAGGAAAAAGAAAAATGTCCATTGTAGGTTCAATTTTCCCATTCCTCTAATGAGAAAAGCAAGAATACTTGAACCAAAAGAATTTAACAATGACACAAAAAAGAAAAATGAAAAAAATATTTTTGACACTCTATAGAATGCCAAATACAATCAAACAGAGACATTTGATATATTTTAGATAGCTTGGGTTTGATAAAAGATGAATACATCAATGCAATTAAATGCAGTTTACATCAAACAATGATTTTATTGCAGAGAAGGCTAAAAAACATATGGACTAATAGTGTTTTTCATCATATTCCAAAAATTTGGAATGCAAACACAAATTCTCAATTCATACTTGTTTAACATGTAACAACTACATATTGTAGCTCTTACATGACAAAAATTGATAGAACATTGAAAACAACATTTAAGCATATATGAGAGGAATGTCTAAAAAAAAATATCGATGTCGTACAGACAATAAGAAGACCTGGAAAAACTTTGTTAAACTTGCAACAAATGTTTGCACAACAAGATGTATATATTGTCATGTCCCTACATTCGAACAACACTTCAAGGAGTTGTATTGGCAGACCTTTCAATTACTTCCTAATTAGTTAGTAAGAAAATGAAGAGTTGTAAATTTAATTATCAATCCAGGGCTCGTATGGAACTTAAGAACTATCGTGTACAATCTATGCAAGAAGAGTGTTATTTTGACTATGGCATTGTAGCACTTTAATGTCAAAATTCAAAGAATCAGAATACTTAATTAAGTCACCAAATTATGCTAAAGCCTAAGTTGCTCTCGAGAAATTAAATAATACTTGCAAGAAATTGAAATCACAGTTGCAGAAAATTTAATATCACACTTGCCAAAATTGAAATCACTCTTACAGGAATTGAAATCACACTTGCAAGAATTAAAATCACTCTTGCAGAAATATATATCACTCTTGCGGAAATTGAAATCACATTTGCAGGAATTGAAATTACTCTTGCGGAAATTGAAATCACACTTGAAGGAATGAAACTTATGGTATATTAGTGACTTTCTTGAGTATAATGAAGGTCTTTTGTTGTTTCAACAATTAAGTGTTCATTCATTAACATCAATATAATATTGTAAAGATTAAGCGTAGAGAAAATAGGACATGAAACACACTAAGTGCAACTGCAAGCAGAGTTGCAACACAAAAATAAATCTGACTGAGTTACAACAACGCGAATCATAGCAACTGAATCTTGTTATAACCAAAACTCGAAGATACATGAATTGTAGCAATGAAAAGCGCAACTAGGTTGTGATGTTGCAAAATGTTGAACTTAGAAAATCAAACCACTCATAAATTGTAACATCGTTATGTATGATGGGAATTATGGCAGACAGAAAGACAATTCTAGAATACGAGAACTACACTTCGATTCTAAAGAAACCGCAAACCAGAAAACATACATAACATGTCAATAAAGTTATAAACTTGGAATTAAAATAATTAAAAAAAGCTACACAATAGAATAACGAAACATAAGTAAAATGATAGTGCTAACATTATTGTTGCAGGCAATACCTGACTAAGGAGGGAGCCCTACTCCGTTAGGCGAGGTACTATACTACGAGACCATAATAACATGATCGATTAATACATCAACACACAAGTAGAGAGACGAAACCAAAATTATATTGCCACAAATTGAAAGATACAATAGAAAAATGTAATTTCCAGAATAATTTTCCCTCCCTCATCTCTTGGGGAGATAAGTCTTTTATACAATGCGACTATGGTTATAAAATTATACAATTAGCGGATGGAAACTATAAGAATCCGACTGTTCATCCGGTTACAATCACTCTTTCAATTACAAACTTATGTTGACTCGGTGGGTAACCATATTCCTTAGTCACCTTCCCTCATGAAGGTTGCGTCCCAACTGTCGACTCTCGTCTACTAGCTACAACGTTGATCGTTGTGCTAGTAAGATATATTCAGAGTCTCAACATGAAAATTGTGCCTGCAGTTGTAACTGTTTGTCTGGTGTTGAAACAACTGCAGATGCACCCTGAGTTGCAGCAATGGGTTTTACGTCCAGAATTGCAACAACTTGTTTTATGCCTGGAATTTTATCAACTTGGAGTTACAACGGGAAGGTGTTTCGATTACTTGGAGTGTTACAACTACTGGATTCCATCGCAACAATGTTAGCAGATGATAGTGGCGAGTTACTTCCTAAGAATTATGCAAAAATAATGTAATAATGGCGTATGGGATATGATTCATACCTTTGGTGACAAATGAGGTGAACTGGACAATGGAAGTATAAAAAAGGAAAGTGATAGACATAAAATGTTAAGCAAAAAGGTATAGAGGGATGAAGAAAGTATGCCATTTTAGGCACTTGTCATGTATATTTATTAATACTTTACGCAAGGATTAACGATCATTTATTCTAAAAATGTCAAAACATCTGCAACGAGAACCAAATAATTCAAAGGGAATAGTATGTTTGTTGTAGTCCGGGGATTAAATACATGCATTCAAGAAGAGACCTACATTATAGTAAGAATATTAGGAACACACACGTAACTCAAGAAATAAGAGAAGTATTTAGGAAGGTTAACCAACTGCTTTTGTATTCCTTCTTCCATAGTATTTATACATTGGAGAAATGGTTAGAGTGATTGTACCCACTCCAACTAATCATTCATTAGGTTGCATTTATCCTTTACATGCATTTACTTACTTTATTACATTTATTCATGAATTATTGTATGCTAATTATAATATATGATGACTTATTACAAGGTCCTAAAAGGCCTCCCAACATATCCCCCACACCAAAATCCTTGCTCATCCCGAGCAAGTGTGCAACAACATCCTGGGTCTCTACTCTTGTAGAAGTATCCTTACTATGCATCAACCATGCATACCATTATTCATAGGTAAACCAACTGCAACAATCACCAACTCTATAGGAATATACACATATACAAGGTTCTACCAGGACCTGTTACTCTTTATCCTCCATCTCCAATATGATAGGTTCATGTGCAGTTAGTGAGTATCCAATGCTCAACTACCATACCCAACAATGGTCCTCTTGAATCTCTTGTTACACCATCGTTCCTTTGGAGTGGTTATTGGCTCATCATGTGCTCATATTTCCCTTGTACAACACCCTACAGTGGAGTACCACCTAGCTGCGAACAACCTACCATTTCTTTTCTTTTTCAATTCTAAGTTCACAACTCAGGAAAATATTCTACAATTTTTATACCAAGGGCTTAATTAGTTCACCTGTTTTGGTGTTATCATCTTGTCCTTTAAGATCTTATGTGTGTGTCTATCATCTGATGTCTCTTTCTTGAATGCATTTTTCTCTTGTTCAATCTCTTCTTCTACTTCGTGCATCTTGGATGCTCTCATTAGATCATGATTTGTGTCAATTCTATTTTCTGGTGCTCTGTTGTTGACAATCATGGTTGTGATTCTTTATTTTTTCAAGTCTCTAGCAGTGGATTGGAGTCTACAATTGTCATTATATGAAGGAAAAATTTCTAAGACTTTGCATGATAATGACTTGACTAACTCAACTCGAACACGACTCATTAGAATCTACTATGACTCTAAGTATACAAAGTCTCTTTTTCAGTACTGGACTTTTACAAACTCAATTAAGAATTTGTCGACTAGGTATCGACTGATGTCGAATGAAACTGACATCGTCGGCTAAGTAGTGAATTACATTACATCAAGTGGAGAGGATCGTCTGCATTCAAGGACTCACGTTTAATCCCCTCCTTGCTTTAGACACAAAATCATTTTTTTCCAACGACTATGACAACATTTTATTTTTAATTTGTTTTCTAACTATTAAGACTTTTATCCTTCTTATTAGTTTTACAACTCTCATGACTCCATATGTAGTGACACTTATAAAATCAAGGATCATAACACTTTTTCTTCAAGTTGCATTGATATATATTTTACATGAAACATAATGTGACTAAAAAACCTTCATATAACTCTTTTACAAAAGAAATACTTTCTTTTTTTAACACTTGACATGGTACCCTTTTTTTAGAAAAAGATTTGGACTAACCATACTTAATAGGTTTTATGGTAATGATTTTTATATGTGATTCCATGGACTTTAAATATCTTAATACACTAATGGAAAAAAAACTATATAAACCATCTTTGATCGACCTATACCTTTTTGAAGTCAAGCTTTGTTATCCATCCATCGCTTCATAACCTCCACTCAATCTCGATCATCCAACCAATGGATTGATACATTTGGGCTTCACATGAAGAAGACAATGACAATAAATCCATTTTTCCTCGGAAATTTAAAGGTCATCAAGAAATCAACCTTCAAGTCAAGGAACATATCAAACCATTAATTCAACAATCTTAATCCACACACTTTGGTTTTCCACTTTGTAGCACCTACAAAGGTTGAATCAATTTTGTCAACCTCTCAAAGAAGAACATATTTGGATTCAAAATCCTCATGCAGACAACACACAAAAGTCTTTAGTTCCCTTATTTCTTCCCGAAGACAACCATTTTCTTATCTACATTTTTTCATTTCAGTGAGTAGAGAATTTTTTTTCTCCTTGAGCCACATTTTTGCCTAAAAAATGTCCAAAAGTTGTCATCGTAAATCATCTATCTGACATTATTTCGTCGCTTCCATGGCTAGCGTAAATTGATGCATTCCAAGGAAGAAGATTCAATTATGCATAATAATATTCAAACATGTCCTTTTGGCTTAGTAATAAGAGAGAAATATTTCAAATTTAATAAGTGATTGACAAGGTGGAAGAAATGACACCGTACCGATAAAGTAATTCCATATTATTTTGTATTATTTTGATTGAAAGTGCACCCTCCAATGGGGTTTGAAATCATAAGTGATCAATATTGGATCATTACATTGTTTTTCATCTATCTCGATCCTTTCAGAGTGGAAAAAATGGAGGAATAATCTTGTAGGGCCATTTTAGTGGAAGGTCCCAATTTGGTAAATTGAAGTTTGGAACCTTCCGAGGCCATTTTGAGGCATCAAACAATATATTTTAGGGTTAAAACTTTCCTATCATATCTTGGACTCCATGATGCTATTCTTCACATTGATACCTTCCCAACGGTGCAAAAATCACGTCAATCATAGCTCGTATGAAAAAGTTATGCCTCCTGCAAGTTGACCTACCATGTTAACCAAAATGGTACGAAAGGATGTGACGTCAATGCCCATTACTCACAAATATGGGGCTAGCCACGTATGTAATTTCAAGAAGATTATATAAAGTCCAAAACCCTATCACAATTTATGGTTTAGGAAGTAAAAAAACCTACCCCTAGCTGGCTATCGAGATATGTTAAATACCAGGCCACTAGGAGGAGAAGGGGTTCCATTCTTTTGTATTGTATCATGTTCCATAGCTAAGAAAAACATATGAGAGTGGTATTTAGTGAGCATAAAAGAGGAGAGATTATGTAGCAACCATAAATGCCACAGGTCAAAGGAAACTCCATAGGGAGTGCCCCTTTCTTTGTACTTGCATCATTTCTACACTAGGGAAAAGAGAACAAAGCAACCTCACCTTCTAGTTGGGTTTTCTCCCGTATTGGGTTTCCCAAGTCTCTTTTTCATCGAAAATTAGAATGGAACAAGTGACGTCGTTCTTCTCAACATTTTTTTGATCTGGGGTGCGTCTTCTTCGGTAAGGAAACGATGGAACGACCTTTCTTTCGCTAGTTGCTAATGCTTGTGTTTATTTGTGGATGTTATGATTGTATTTTGTTGTTCTCTATTTTCTTTATTTTATCTATTTCATGCATAAGAAGAAAAATCAGTAACTAAATATCCTGGAAATATAAAGGAAAGATAACCTTAATGTTGTGTTGGTTTTGTCACATGGGTGAGAAAAAAAACAACACTTACTTTCCTAGTTAAGTAATTTAAACAAGACAGAGGTGTGTGAGTTGATTAGATAACCAAATACACATGAAACAAAGAAATAAAAGGAAAGATAAAAATAAATAAATGTTAGAGAAGCTTGCAAGAACTAGAACCATGAAAAACAAAAAAATGACAATCATATAGATACCAATGAATCAACGTATTGATAGGCTAGCACCATAGAGAAAGGAAAGGACTTATCAATCCCCTCTTCCTCCTTGGGAGGGGTCTTGAGTTCCCTAATAGAACGATCTTCTCTTCATACAATGGAAAGTGACAAGGGCGAAGAAATACAATGCCAATCCTCTCAAGAGGTGAGTGGAATGGCCCTTGCTATAGTGCTTGAATGATTCAAAGAGAAAAGAGGATTCTCCAAGAAGAATTCTTGCAACATAACAATACCTTGAAGTTCTTCTTTTCTTAGCACACCCATGGAATATATTTATAGTGTCCATTCATGGAAAGATACAATTGGTTCATAGTGTGAACAAGGGGCCTTTTAGGGAACTTTCTATCCCTTGACTAACCTCCAAGCTAGATTTCGCTCAGATTTGAGTGTCAAATCGTATTTGGGGTCAGACTGGAAGTGGTTGAGAGGCCGACAATATTCATAAATGCATAGTTCATGAGAAGTATGCAGATTTTCTCATATACAGTTGCACATCTTGTGCATTTTGCACATAGTGCGTGCTTAGGGTTGTGTTAGCCTGCGCATTCTGTGCATAGTGTGCACGCTTCCTTTGGTGAATTTCTGCACTTTAATTTTTGGACCAAGTATATAGTTTTATGCATTTTTGATGGATTTTGATGCTATAGGTGTATTGTTTATTGCTTGAATTGATGTCTTTATTCAACCGTTGTTTGTAATGTTGCAGACAGTTTTTCGGTGATAACACTTAATAACAAATATTTCAGTATTTTTATTAGATATGTTGTGACAAATTGTTCCATTGGAATATCCATGACAGTTTACAGATCAATAAGTGGAATAAATTTTTGATCTATTGGAGTGTACATACTTGCTTTCAACCATTCATAACATGTTTTTGATCTATTGGAGTGCACATACTTACTTTCAACCATTCATAACATGTTTTTTACTTTGGAGCGTTACTATCCAACCCTTTTCAATCCACCCCACGTCCATCTAATTAAATCCACTCTCCATCTGTCATACACCATCTCCATTTATGGATCCTCCTTAGCATGGGAAATTTTTCAATTTTTCTACATCTCATGTTCATATTGAACATTTACATGGTCAAGTGTTCAACATTATGATATTGCTCATTGTTTACGCAACTATATATCTTTGTTGTCTTGGAAATGTATGAAAGAACCATTTTCACATGTCCAATATTTCATTGGTTGCCTCAACATATAGGACATTCATCAGTAGCAGGACATCATCGATCGAACCAAATAGAAGAGAAACACACTCCTTTCTTCAGGTCCATGTACACTATGCACTACCTCTCATACTCACTTCCAAGCTACCTTCCAATATAGAAAACACAACATCGATGGAAATACTTCTTGAATGATGTGGAGCTTCATTAGTATCATTACCCAAGGGGGGATTTGATCCTTTTCCTAACACAACATTCAATAGCTCCCAAACAAAGTAAATTTTTCCATATCCATATACATGGAAATCATATCTTCGGCCTAAATTACATCATATGTTGCATCCTTAGAGACAATTTCCATTTTTTTTTCTTTGTGCAGACATCTTCTTGCAATTGACCAATTAAGGGGAGAAACATTATTTCTCAGAGGCAATCGATTCTTGACTACGTCATCATCAAATTTATTATGGTGATAACATTGAAATCATGAAGAACATAGTAGCATCATGACATCACATCAAGCAAGATTTTAAGTTATTATCATTTAATAACAACATCATAGGTACAATAGCATCATTAAACAATTTTTTTTAATATCATGATCTTTTCTTTTCACCACCATCCACTATTCAAAACTTTGTAGTAGTCTTTAACATAGGTAGTAATCCAACCATATTTCAAAATTAAAAGAAAAAACTCTTTGGACCCTCATAATGTATCATTTTGAGACATGTAATTATCATGCACACAATTAATTCTTTAACTAATATTCAAATGAAACATACAATATTCATTCTTTCATGTAGTTTTCTTGAATTTTCCAATGCCATGTTGACACATTGGTAACATAAACTATTTCATCCTCAAATAAGGCCATTGACAAACCGGATTTGTATGACAAATATTTTGGTATGTAATCACCAGAATTATTCAATAATCCTTCCATGAGCATATCCAATATAAAGTAGCCTCTTATCCTTGAATAGATCTTTCATCCATGATCAAATTTTCTAGCTTGTCCCTAGTTCAAGTCACATGGAAAAAAAACCAAAATGTTGTAGTCCAGGATTAAAGACACACATTCAAGAAGATACCTACATTATAGAAAGAATATTAGGAACACACACACAACTCAAGAAATAAGAGAAGTATTTGGGAAGGTTAACCAACCTCTTTAGTATTCCTTCTTCAAGAGTATTTATACATTGGATAAATGGTTGGAGCAGTTGTACCTGCTCCACAAAAATATGCATTAGGTTGCATTTATCCTTTATGTTCATTTACTTTATTTATTACATGTATTCATATATTATATTATGCTAATGTATAATATATATGACTTATTACACTGGCCTAAAAGGCCTCCCAACAATGTCCATGAATGATTGATCACTACTGACAACGTCCTTCAAACATTGAACATAATTTGCATCAAGATATAAAAAAAAGGAAATAAACTGAGAAATAGTGATGTTCCATATACCATTAGATACGTAAGTTGCAATGAACATAGATACCCTGATAATTTCTATAGAGAACAATTGATTCTATTTGTTCCATATAGAGTTGATGAAATCATTTTTAAAAACCAATATTCAACTTGGAAGAATTCCTACATGAAGTTGAAAGAAACCATAAAACAAAATGAACAAAATTTTATGTATACAACAAGTAAAGAATGGGGTAACCTTGATGATGCATCAAGCATTCTTGAAGATGGATATTATGAAATCTATAANAACTATTTCATCCTCAAATAAGGCCATTGACAAACCGGATTTGTATGACAAATATTTTGGTATGTAATCACCAGAATTATTCAATAATCCTTCCATGAGCATATCCAATATAAAGTAGCCTCTTATCCTTGAATAGATCTTTCATCCATGATCAAATTTTCTAGCTTGTCCCTAGTTCAAGTCACATGGAAAAAAAACCAAAATGTTGTAGTCCAGGATTAAAGACACACATTCAAGAAGATACCTACATTATAGAAAGAATATTAGGAACACACACACAACTCAAGAAATAAGAGAAGTATTTGGGAAGGTTAACCAACCTCTTTAGTATTCCTTCTTCAAGAGTATTTATACATTGGATAAATGGTTGGAGCAGTTGTACCTGCTCCACAAAAATATGCATTAGGTTGCATTTATCCTTTATGTTCATTTACTTTATTTATTACATGTATTCATATATTATATTATGCTAATGTATAATATATATGACTTATTACACTGGCCTAAAAGGCCTCCCAACAATGTCCATGAATGATTGATCACTACTGACAACGTCCTTCAAACATTGAACATAATTTGCATCAAGATATAAAAAAAAGGAAATAAACTGAGAAATAGTGATGTTCCATATACCATTAGATACGTAAGTTGCAATGAACATAGATACCCTGATAATTTCTATAGAGAACAATTGATTCTATTTGTTCCATATAGAGTTGATGAAATCATTTTTAAAAACCAATATTCAACTTGGAAGAATTCCTACATGAAGTTGAAAGAAACCATAAAACAAAATGAACAAAATTTTATGTATACAACAAGTAAAGAATGGGGTAACCTTGATGATGCATCAAGCATTCTTGAAGATGGATATTATGAAATCTATAATAGAGATGTGGTTAAAGAGAACCAATCAATTGCCAATGACAAATTATCTAGTGATAACAAGCACTATGAAGAATATGATATTGATGTTGATGTCAAATACTTTCAAAACATGAAAAAAATAAAAAACATCACTTGACAAACCTTACCATATTGTAAAGAAACTACACATATTATAGCATGTATCATTCTATAATATGAGAAGACAATTGAACAAAGTACAAGAAACGACAATGAAATATATATTGAATAAAAATAAATAGGCACCAAATGAACCAATACATTTGTTTTTTACATTTGTCGTGAAATCACTTTTCAAATCTCTTGTTTGCATGTAAAACCATACAATGGAATATGACCCACTTAATATAAAATGAATCATAACAACTTATACAAGAAAAACAACATCTAATGCAAGATGTGTCATATTGCACTCTGCACTTTGCATGCCTTTTAACAAATTAGAATACTTGTTCCTAAGCAATGAAAAGTTGAATACATTTACAGAACACTGTGAACAACTTTTTTGTTGTGGTAATTCATTAAGTGTCCCTTGTTGATGTTGATATTTTTGGTAGCTACGGGAGGTATTAACCTCCACGTGTAACCTTGAAAAGACTAAAATATTATGGGAAGCAAGAGAAACCGTAAAATCCTTGGACATAACTTTAGAAGACAAGTCGGCTAAAGAGAATAATTAATATTGAGTTTCTAGCCTCCAAAAAGAGAAGTCGGCCCATAAAGTTAGGGAAGAGAAATATAAATACAAGATACCAAAGCTCATTTGGACACACACAACTCGCAACTGTAGAAATTCAGTGAGTACGCAAGTTTGGAGAGTAGTTGCAGTTGTAGCTATTACAACTAGTATTTTTGGTTTTAGGCTTGGAATTTCTCTTGGTTATGGTTTGGACTTTCTTTATGGTATGCTAGCTCTGGAGAGTGGTACGCTACCTTGATTGGTTTTTGGACCCAGGGTTTGCTTCTAGAATTATTCTCTCTGTCAAGGTTAAGGTGCTTGGGGGTGGCTTCGACTATGGTTGGGTGACAATATTGCTATATTGTCTATGGTTAAACAAGCACACCTATATTTCTAAAAATTAATGGGCCCACACTATCCTCGAACAATCTAACTATTGGAAGATAGATTGGGAGGATTTTTCTCAGTTACAGTTGAAGTTGGAGTCAATGTTTTTGTTGCAGCAACGAAACCCTAACTCTCTTGTTAAGGCACCTTAAGCGAAGAGATTGACGTAATTTCTGGATATCCTAGTGCGCCCTAACCTAGCTCACCTCCTGGTACTCTCAGCAATCTAAGACGTCAAGTTTGAGTTCTTGGTCAAAGTCAAAGCAGTCATGATTTACTCTATGAGGTTAGAAAACAAGTTAGAAGGGGGTTTCTAACTTCAGATCATGGAAGAAAAGGATTGAACTCATCCTTTCCAAGAATAAAGTGTTGGATATCATGAAAGGAAAGATCGTGGAACCACAGTTTGAAGAAGGAAAAGAGAAGGAACCTCAGAACGTTGCAGTTATGAAGAAGTTCAAGGACAATGACATCAATGCCATGAGTATCATAGTGAACTCTGTAAAAGACCCCTTGATACCCTACATATCTCATCTTGACTCATCTAATAAGATGTACGATGCCCTAACTAACCTCTTCTCAGTCAGAAACATTGGACAAGTAATGAGTCTGAAGAATGAGCTATGTGACATAAAAATGAATGATGATGATAGCATAACATCATACTTTGTAAGAATCTCTCAGTTAAACTACAATCTATTAAAGAAATCATTTCATAAAAGGAATTGGTAAAAATAGTACTCAATGTCCTTCCCAAGACATGGGATGCATTTGCCACAAGCATGAACACAAGAAAGGCATATCCCACATTTGAATAACTTTGGACTTGCTGTGCACAACAAGAATCAAGGATTAACACAAAAGAGAAATCCCAAAGTAAATATCAAGCCTTCACAACAAAGTAAAGATCAAGCCTTCACAACAAATAAAAGATCAAGCCTTCAAGAATTTCAGGAATAAGAAGACGTTTGGCCTGAGGAAGAAACCAAATCAAGAAAAGGATATGTCAAAAATGCAATGCTTCAAATGTCGAAAATATGGTCACTACAAAAACCACTATCCTGAGTTAAGGAAAATGAAGGAAACATATGAAGCATTATTTTCCGAAGAAAGGGAACCCTCAAAGAAGACCAAGCAGGATAAAACAAACTTCTTCTTCTAAGTCAAGGTAACAATATTCCTTAAAATTCTTGTACATACCATGTTCACATAGTTTCTGTACATATCATGTATATCTATTTCTTAGAAGATAAGATGTTCAAGTGAAACAACACCTATGTAATAACAACAAGATAAGGATTGCTATCACGATGACTATAAGTCAAGCAATACACATGAAAAGATGAAGTACGTTGACAATATTTGGTAACAATTCATGTGGAAGCTATTATATAATTAACAACTTCCAGATAAGCCGAAATCAGAATCAAACTTGAAGAGAACCAGAAGGAGTCAAAATATAAAGAAGTTAGAAATCAAGAGGAAATTAGAAAAATATTTGTGACACCTTGCATAAGGAAATAAGGATGTAGATGAAAGCGTGGACTATGTTAGATGGAGGGAACTAATTAAATAATTCCAAAAGAAGAGCATGCATTCATACATGGAGCAAGGATTAGTAGGGAGCTAATTCTAAATATGATCCATTGAGGATTATAAAGTATCTATCCATGTTCCCATTGAAAGTAGCATTCATGACAAGTAACACATATTCAGTTTGACTCTAGAAGAAGTCTACTTCGAAAAGAAGCCTTAAAGTATCCTTGGTTGTCCATATACATCCATGATCCTATGATGAAAGAAATAATTTGGAACCTTTGGAGAATATATAAGACCCCATGGACCCAAGAGCTAAAGAGAGACATGAGGAATATCATGAATATTCCAAGAAAGAAAGAAAAGAAAGAACAACCAAGTTATTATATTGAGAATCACAAGACTACCAACTTTGGTTTGAACCCACTAAGAAGAAATCAAGTAGAAGAAATGAAAGTTACGATAAAGAACAATGTATGTAAGAAAATGTGAAAAATACTTATGAATGGAATCATTGCAAGATTCAGAGGTTCTTCCATAAGGATGGAGAAGACTATGACAACTGCTTGTTCCAGCAAACTAGATATACCTCTTGTAGTATCCATGGATTGGAATTTACATGTAAAAGACTATTCTTCCCAATAAAGCAAGTGAGAAAGAAGATTATACTAGAAAGAGACCCATATATACAGATATAAGAAGACCTTGTATGGATTCAAACAACTTAATGCATAGTATCTCATATACAGCAGAAGCGTGGTGAAAATTTTCTATGACATATATAGTGTATCAGAATAATTACTCAGAAGTCTGGGATGATGGATTGCTAATCCATGGAAAACTCTCTTGATGACAAAAGAAGTGTTACTTAGATATGTTTCAGCTTGATCCTTTCCATGATATCATGAGCTAGCAGGAAATAGAAGTGTTGAACTCGACCATGATATATTGTAATGATCGAAGCTATATGAAGCCTTCAGAAAAAACCATGTTCCATGACAGAAAAAAGTACATTGAGATAAAGCATTATATTCTCCATGATGAAATCCAAAAAAGAGAAGTGGTTCTCCAATATATCTCCATAGATGAGCAGATAGCAGATATTTTGGTAAAACCTCTATCCAAGATGAAAAGTTTGCGTACCTAAGAAACAAGTTGGGGCTCGTGGAGACAAATTCCTTATTGAAAAAGGAAGAGATTACTCCCAAGTTGGGAGGGAGAACTGATATGTTATTGATTTATGGATAATCATTTTTTAGTTTGAAAAATGGTCCAGGATGAGCAGTTTCTTTCCAGTTCAGAAAGTAGTTTGAGATTTATGATGGACAGGCATTTTCCAATTCATAAAATGGTCCAGATCGGATAGTCATTTTCGTAATGAAAATGGTCCAATAGATTTTTGATGTACCATAGACAATGATTCCCCTTGTGGCCAGTGTGGGGGAATGGTCTAGGAAAGTCATTCTTCTTGGCAATCACTCTGAGTAGTGGTCAAATAGAATGGTCTGCCTCGTCGGGAAATCATTCTTTCGAAGTTCACAGTTGTGAGAAGTTTCGAAGAATGGTCAGTTTTGGAGGTTGGTGTAGGACATCCATTTCCATTTGGAAATGGTTTGGACAGTCATTCCCTAGGTCAGACTCATTCTATCTAGTTTCACTATGATTAATGTCGGAGGAATGGCCCAGTTTGGTGAATGGTCTAGGTTCAACAATCAGGGACAGGTATTCATTAGGGCAGACTCATTTTCTCTAGTTTGCACCATGATTAGTGTCGAAGGAATGGCACAGTTAGGTGAATGGTCCAGGCTCACAAATCAGGGAAAATTATTCTTCTATCCTTGAGAAGAATAGTCCAGATAGCCCATGGATGATGTTTTACCTCCTGAGGGAAGATGTTTTTCCAGATATCAGAGATGTGAGTGGAAGAATGGCCCATATGACTCTGTTTGTATCAGGATATCATTATGCAGGTTGATATCAGATGATGTGATTACTGTGGAGACTGTATGTCTTTGGAGAATAGTTGTAGGCCACTATGTTGGATGTGTTCCATTGGTTGTGACTATGTGTCACTGGTTAAATAGTTTTGTTCTACTTGGTGTGGTTGTGTACCACTGGATAGTAGTTGTGTACTACTATGGATAGACACAGTTGTGTTCTATTGAGTGAAATTGTTCTGATTTCCATGAAGACTATCAATAGTGTTGGAAATGATTACCATCTAGATGGATGGTCAGTGTGTTGGTGGAAAGATATTCTCTAGGAGGAAAATGGTCTAGGACAATTATTCTTCTAGGATGTATGTCCATATTAGAAGAATAGTCATTGTAGCCCATGGCGTGGCTTCCAGCATCTGTTGGAACAATTATTCTTCTAGGACATATGTCTAAATTAGAATAATAGTTCTTGTATCACTCTATGGAGTGAGTAACTTATTCAACATCATGCCTGATTACTCAGATGGAGTATAGTTTCGAGAGATGATGCATTTGATGATATCATATGATATTGATAGTGAGGAATGGTGCTCGTGATTTAATCATGAGATAACTTGTGTGGCTATGATGATGCTACCAGTCGAATGGTATGTTTGTGCTAAAGACCATTGCTTTCAATACCTCCCTAGCTAGGAGGGAGTGTTGATATTTTTGGTAGCTGCGGGAGGTATTAACCTCCACGTGTAACCTTGACAAGACTAGAATATTATGGGAAGCAAGAAAAACCCTAAAATCCTTGTACATAAACCTAGAATACAAGTCGGCTAAAGAGAATAATTAATATTGATTTTCTAGCCTCCAAAAAGAGAATTCGGACCAAAAAGCTAAGGAAGAGCAGTATAAATACAGGATTCCAGAGCTCATTTGGACACACACAACTCACAACTGCAGAAATTTAGTAAGTGCACAAGTTTGGAGAGTAGATGCAGTTGCAGCTACTGCAACTAGTATTTTTCATTTTAGGCTTGGACTTTCTCTTGGTTATGGTTTGGACTTTCTTCTCGGTACACTAGCTCTGGAGAGTGGTACTCTACCTTGATTGCCTTTTGGACCCAGGTTTTTCTTCCATAATTATTCTCTATCTCAAGTTTAAGGTGCTCGAGGGTGGCTTCATCCTATGGTTGGGTGAAAATATTGCTATATTTTCTATGGTTAAACGAGAAATCCTATTATTTCTAAAAAGTTTCTCTACATTATTGTATCAACTTGATAAATGATTGTGAGAAATAAAACACAACTCAACAAAATATTTTGGAAATGTTGATATAATATTCTGTGGGGACTTGTATCAAGCACAACTTGTCAAAGATTCTCTAATCTTTGAAAACCAGATGGTGAACAAGGAAAAACTATTGTATACCTTTTGGAAAGAAAAAATAAAATGATATCAGTTGCATATGTCGATACATCAACAAGACAAACATTTGATCAAAGTTTTAAATAAAATAAGATTGAATGAGAAGTATAATGATGACATAGAATACATAAATAACCATTTTTATAGATCACCACCAATATATCCATTATTTTCATACCTGTTTTACAAAAACAAAGGTGTGCAAAGACATAATGAAAAAATGCTTGGACAAGTAGATGAAGAATTGATAATTCTTGAAGCATTTGACCAAGTTTAAATAAGTCAACAAAACTTTGCAACTTATGACAAAACAACTACCTTGCTACAAAAAATACTAGTCAAAATAAATCTACCACTTGAGCTATATGTACTAAGCTTGATGAAAAGTTAGAAGGTGTGGAAACTTTTCGCTCTTGGAAACACATAATTGGTCTCATTCTTGAAGAGAATGATCTTGTGCAATTTATAAAGAATAATATTTCGGAGCTAGAAGGAAATGAGGCCAAAGAGAAGTACAAGAAGGACATGATTAGGTAAAAGAGAATAATTGTAGATTCCATCAAAGACCACTTGATCCCTCAAGTGTCTTCCAAGGATACCTTGAAGGAAACTTTTGATGCCCTATCCAGGATGTATGAAGAAATAAATATTAATAGGAAGATGAACTTGAGAACCCAACTCAAGAATGCTAAAATGAAAAAGGGAGAAACAATTTAAGATTATTTTTCTAGGGTTTCTAAGTTCAAAGAACAACTAGAATTAGTTGGAGAAAAGGTAGATGAATATGAAATCGTGATGACTGCTCTCAATGGTGTCAAAAGAACTTGGGATGCTTTTATCCAAAAAGTGTGTGCCAGAAAAGAAAAAATCCAATTTGACAGTTTATGGGAAGAGTTTGTTCAGGAAGAAGCAAGAGTTACAAATAGAGAATCCATTCTAAGAGAAGATGAATATCAAGATCTAGTTTCTCATGCCAAGAAAGGAAGGGGAAAGAGGGATACTCACTTTCATAATGAGACTTTCTCTCATAAGGAGCCTCACTCTCCTAATAAATTTCATAAGTACCAGAAATGACAAAGGAGGCAAAGGAATTTTTCCACCTACAAGTGCTATCATTGTGAAAGGATGGGGCAGATTGCTAAAAATTGTCCTCTCAAGATAGAAGAATACAAGAAGAAAAATAAAAAAATACATCATGCCCATGCAAATGAATATGGTGAGCCACCCAAGAAGACAACTAGAGAAGAGATAGAAAAATACATTTTGTTTTCATCTCTCTCCGAGACAGTGACACCTAGAGACCATACTTGGCTCATAGATAATGGTGCTTCCAAGCACATGACAAGTAACAAGAATACTCTCTCTGAACTTGAAGAGAAGAACTCCCCCAAAAAAGTATGACTTGGAGATGACTATCGGTATTCAATCAAAGGAATAGGAGAAGCCAGCTACAAACTTGATTCAGGAACTCCAATAAGGATGAAGGATATACTTTATGTACTAGTTTTGAGGAAAGAATTACTTTCTATTTCTGCTTTAGACAAGAAAGGTTTCCAGGTTGCATATGTAAATGGTAAATTTCTTATGTGGTCTAAAGGAAAGAATATAGAAGAGGCAGTTTTTATTGGAATAGAAAAAGGTGGATTGTACAAATTAAAAGGTCACTTGGATGTAGCCTTAACACATAGTACTATAAGTCCATGTGAACTTTCGCATAGAAGGATTGCTCACATTAACTACAAACCCCTACCATATGTGAGAAAGTTAGTCACAGGTTTACCAGAATTAAAGGTTGATCATGAAGGTGTATGTAATGTCCCCAAGGCCGAGCCCTTTATAAATATGATGTATGAAACAAATTGTACATATGTGTTATAGGCTGGTGAGCCGAGTTCCTATAAGTTGTAGGCTTATGTGTTTGTTAGGCCAGGGAGCCTAAGTGTTGAAGGGAAGGAGCCTGTTGTTGTACTTGTAAGTATGCAGAATATTTAATAAAATATAAACACCGCCAGGTGCAGACCGACCACGATGAATGAGTGAAGGGGGACTGAGCGTCCACAGAGTGGGCAAGGAATTAGGGGCTGGAAGGTGGGAAAGGGGCTAAGTGTTGAGCCTAGGGGGGGCTTAAACCTGGAAATAATATTTTAATATTATTTCAAAAGATATGTGCATCATATGTTTTCATCCTAAGTCCTTTTGGAAGGACACGTGATTTCCCAAGTAGTGGGAGGAACACGTGCTGGTGGAACGCATGCAGTCCCATGGGTGATAAGTGTCAACCCTGGCGCATGCACTAAAAGGCTGGGACGATCCGTGAGAAGGGTTCCTCCTCCTCCATTCGACCCGGTATGGCCCTGAGTGTGAGGGGTGCGAGCGTGTCTCCAAGAGACCTCGTGCAATCCTGAAACGGGGGGAAAAATCCTGTGTTTGTTCTGCGAAATCCATGTACACCCTCTATTCTGAGAGCCGAGAAGATTGTGTTCGTCTGAAAATCCAATTCACTCCTTACCCATTCGGAACCAGGGAGTCTGTGTAATTCCCTGCGTGGATTGTTGTCACACGTTCCCAGAATCAACACCGTGAGACCTTGCCACCATTGTTGAGCTTGTGTGAGAAGCCCGAGTCTGTATTCCCGGTTTACTGTGGTGGTCACGCAGTGCTGGTCTGTGCGTGGCATACTGGACAGAGTAAGCCATTGTTGATCTTGTGTATGACCCCTCTCCAGGTGAGGGAGGTGGTTGATGTTGGAAGAGGCAAGTTGTCAGGCCTGCGAGAAACTCTTTCCAGGTGAAAGAGTTTTCTGGGAAGTGGTTTCTTCCAGA
>ML828146.1:0-28007 GCA_009831015.1 Picea engelmannii | reverse complement strand
TATGAATACTCTGTGTAGAATGTGTTTACTTGTTTAAATGCATGTGGAGTATATACTGGACTGTATGTGTTATGTGAAAAGTGTGTACAGATTGTTACATAGTGCGTTAAAAGCCTTGGTAAGCAAAAAGGTACACTACAGTGTATGTAAAGGATGTGCACAAGGAAAGATTACAAAGAATCATTTTCCGAAAAGTGACAGTAAAGCGGATGGAATATTGGATATTGTTCATTCAAATGTATGTGGTCCAATTCCATCAACTTCATTAAGAGGGTAAGTATATTATGTCACATTCATTGATGATTACTCTCGTAAGAATTGGATTTATTTCTTAAAGTTAAAAGATGAAGTGTTTTAAAAATTCAAAGGTTTCAAAGGTTTAGTAGAAAACCTCTCCTAGAAGAAGATTAAGATACTCAGGTCAGATAATGGAGGAGAGTACAATTCAAAAGAATTCAAACACTTTTGTAGAGATTCCATAATTAAGAGTGAGCTCACCACTCCTTACAACCCACAAAAGAATGGTGTAGCAAAAAGAAAGAACCGGACAATCATGGAAGCAGTGAAAGACATGATCCATGGAAGCAGTGAAAGCCAGAAAAATAGTATATGTCTAGAACAAAATATCCCATAATGCACTTGGATTCAAAACTCCTGAAGAGATGTTCACCGGAAATAATCTAGAAGCCAACCATCTCAAAATATTTAGTTGTCCAATTTATTTACATATTCCAAAAGACAAGAAAACCAAGCCTTTGTTGGATATTGTGAGGTCTCCAAGGCCTTCAAAATCTACATCCCAGGTTACCGTCAAATTGAGATCAACCGATATGTTATCTTTGATGAAGATGCATCTTTCATCATATTGAGGAAATGTCAATTGGAAGAATTCTATGAAGAAGAAACTGTAGCTCCTAGAGTTGCAGAACCTAACAAGGAAGTTGCAGTTACTCCTGATGGTGTTATAATGGAGGATCATGATATGGTGGAACCTTAGGAACCACCTCGTGAGATCATCTCTCACAAGAGGAAACTAGTTTGGGCACATGAGATCATTCAAGATGAAGAGAAGTATGGTGCTCCTGAAGGAACCATGAGACAAAGAAAGAAGCCTAAGCCATACTCCAATTATGTGTCTTTGATATGCCATCTCGTTAATAAGGAACCTACTTTCTTTGAAGAAGATACTCAAGATAAGGAATGGATGGATGCCATGACTGAAGAATATCAATCTATTATGAAGAATGATGTGTGGGAAGTGGTTCCCAAACCAGAAAAAAAATATGTAGTATCTTCTAAATGGATATTCAAAATAAAACTTGCAACAGACGAAAGTATTGAGAAATACAAAGCAATATTTATGGCTCGTGGATTTTCCCAGAAATAAGGAATTGATTATGAAGAAACCTTTGCTCCAGTAGCAATATAAACATAATGGAACTTGCAGCCAAGATGAAGTGGAAGTTACACCAAATGGATGTGAAAACAACCTTCTTGAACAATGTTATTGAAGAAGAAGTGTATATAGAACAACCACCAGGTTTTGAAGTGCATGACATGAAGACTCATGTCTGCAAGTTGAAGAAGGATCTATATGGCTTGAAGCAACCTCCAAGAGCTTGGTATGGCAGGATTGATAGTTTTCTGATGATCTTGGGATTTACTAAGTGTAAAGTTGATCCCAACCTTTACTTCAAGATTGTGGATGATGGACTAGTTATATTGCTGCTATATGTGGATGACTTATTCTTAACAGGTGAAGAAAATCTCATCACAGATTGTAAGAAGAAGCTTGCCTCTGAATTTGAAATGAAGGATATATTCCCAATGCACTATTTCTTAGGCCTTAAAGTATAGCAGAGCCCAGAAGATATTTTCCTTAATCAAGGAAAGCATGTTATGGAAATTCTAAAGAGATTCGACATGATGGAATGTAAAACTATGTCCACTCCTATGGAGATGAATCTGAAGTTATTGGTTGATACTTCATCAAAAATAATTGATCTTACTCTATACAAACACATGATTGGTTTGTTGATGTATCTGACGAATACCAGAACATAAATACGCTTTGTTGCCAACACCTTGAGTCAGTATCTGGTGGAGCCTAGACGTGTTCACCTTGTAGCTTCAAAGCATGTGATGAGATACCTTAAGGGTGCATTGGACTATGGCCTATGTTTTACTGGAGATTGTAACTTTAGATTGTATGGCTATGCTGATTCAGATTGGGTTGGAAGTGCTTCAGATAGAAAAAGCACTTCAAGATGTTGTTTCAGTTTGGGGTCAGCCATGACTTCGTGGAAAAGAAGGATGCAATCCAGTATTTCTCTCAGTATGTCATAAGCGGAGTACATTGCAGCATGCTCTGCCAATTGTGAATCCATATGACTTTAGAAGTTGTTGACAGGTCTATTTGACCTAGAGATGGATGCTACCGTAATATTTTGTGATAACCAAAGTTGCATAAAGATGTCAGAGAACCTAGTGTTCCATGATAAGACGAAGCACATTGAGATCTGGTACCACTACATTCATGACTTGGTAAATAAGGGAGCTTTGAAGCTCTAGTATGTTGGCACATATGAGTAGGAAGAAAATGTGATAAGTAAGCCTCTGTCTCATGTGAAGTTTGAGTACTTCTGAGACAAGGTTGGTGTAGTCCGAAAGGACTTCCCTCGAAATGGGGAGCGATGTTGATGATACTATGGTATCCTAACCATTAACAGGGCATCTCATTAGGATTTATATCCTAGGGGATTGATCATCACTGGACAGATCCCGTAAGGTCCAAATGAACGATCTGTCAGAGTAACTATGTATGTATATACTTGTTGTGGTCAGTAGTGTCGTAACTCATTAGGATTTATATCCTAGGGGATTTCATTATCCCTGAACAGATCTCGTAAGGTCCAAATGGAAGGTCTGTCGGAGTGCCCACAGTGTTTGTTGTTGTTGTTGTTGTTGTTGCTATTGTTGATGCTCCTGCCTCATTTTGTTTCCATTGATTTTGATATTCCAAATTCATGTTGTTAATGATGATGATGTTACTCTAGCTCCACGTTGTAGATGATGATTCTTAGTTTCTAATGATGTTGATGATGAGAAAACATTCCGATGATTTATAGATATGACAAGCAATGTTCCTGATGCTGATGACGATGTATTCTCCTCTTGATCATGTATTGAGTCTAGTCAGTTTTTATTAATGTTTTTAGTAGAATACCCTTCTTGTTAAGGGGGAGTGTTGAAATATTGTAACTTCAAAGAATATTCTACCTAAGAGGGAATGTTGAATAATATTATTATATTATATGTATTAATTAGGCCCTATTGTGCCTTCGTAAAAGTCGGCACTTTTGTGCCTTGAAAATTAAATGTAATTTAAGAGGGTAAAGTGACAGATCAACCCATACCTAATTATAGGATAGCCAGACCATTATTTATAAGAGAGGCCAGCGCCTCATTGGGACACACACACCAACTAGATCTGCGGTGTGCAAGTCTTGGAGGAGAACCTACTGCAACTGGGGGTGACATCAAGGAGGGTTTTGGTCTATCCCTTGGTATCTCTTGGTTAAGTGGTGCACTACTCTTCCTAGTGAAGGAGTAGAGGAGGATCTTTTACTTTGTTTTTGGTCTATCTATATTGCGAAAGTTTTTGCTAGGTTATATTCCCCATGAGCATTTCCCAAGATAAAATGTTGTGTACATTGTGATTCTGTTTCTTTCAATGATCCTCATATGTTGTTGATGTATTAAATTCTCATGTACTTTGGATATAACTTAATAACAACATTAAAACTTAACAATTTGTTGAACTAGTTGTTGGAAAATTGCAAAGAACAAATTTCCAATAATTATATGACAAAAATATTTCACTAATTTGGACACCAGTATTTCAAATTGAAAAACCATTTCCACCCACTAGAGGAAAGAGCCAAACTACAATACGAAAATAATTTCCAATACATTTAGCTTGCGCTAGAACAATACATAGAGCACATGTATTGACTTTAGAGAATCTTGGATTTGATCCAAATAACATTAGGACACATGGATTAGTGTACACAGACTTATTATGAGTGAAAACTATGGATTTATTGTTTCTAATCCAAAAGTTAACATAAGAAAAATAAAATTGAACAGAAAAGTGCCAAGAGAAATGAAACAATTGTTTACAAATGCATTATGGAAGTTAGTCTATTTACAAAGTTTGATTATAGATTACAATAGAATTTCAATCGTGACTTTGAACACACATAGTCTACATGCACATCTTGATGACATTATACAATATGAAGACCTTATGAACAATATGATCATTTGTTTCCAAGAGACATGAACAAATTTACCACCAACCAAAAGCAAATTTTCCAATTTCAACTTTAATGCAATATACTTTATCCATGGTGTTCTTACTTGTATAGAAAAAATCATAGACGTTATTGCAACCAAAAACTTAATCAATAACAAAGTTGAACTTGTGATGTTAGAGTTGTATGTCCAACAACATGTTTTCATAATGAAGATATATGTTGCTCCATTTACATTTGCTTCAACAATCATTGAAACAATTTCAACAACCAAAACACAAAAGCTTCATAATCACTATATTTTGATAGTAGTTGGTGATTTCAATATTGACATTAATGTAAATAGCCAAAAAAGAAAACAACTAATAAACTATGCATTCACAACAATTACAAAAGATAATAAATAAATTTACTCCAAAACCAAAAACTCAAACTCAAACTAATCACATTGGGACAAATTTGGATTTTGACTATTGTGAAATCAATATAATAGATGCCTATGGGAGTGAACACTATGCCATTCATGCTTTCCTAAGTCTAGATTTAATTCCACAGAAAACAAGTTGGCTTCATGTATATTCGTATTTCAGAAATACAAAGACCACATAACATAAAAATATTATATTTAGATCGTAGGTATCTTGAATTTTTTTGTTTGTTGTTTTCTTTTTCAAATTTAATCATTTTTTAATGCAATAGTATAAAAATATATAAAATCAATAATGAAACCTATGTATTGTTTGATATTAATCAACATCTAACTACAATCATAATTCAAATATTCTTATTCTAAATTGTTATTATTATTACGATAAACTATATTTGAAATAAATTACATATCTAACTACAATCATAATTCAAATATTTTTATTCTAAATTGTTATTATTATTACGATAAACTACATTTGAAATAAGTTATATAGACAAAAATTACTTTTTTTGTTTGTTGTTTTCTTTTTCAAATTTAATCAATGCAATAATACAAAAATATATAAAATCAATAATGAAACCTATGTATTGTTTGATATTAATCAACATCTAACTACAATCATAACTCAAATATTTTTATTCTAAATTGTTATTATTATTACGATAAACTACATTTGAAATAAGTTACATAGACAAAAATGATAATGGTCAATTTCAACATTTTTTTTCAAAATGCTAGCTCAAACATTTTATATTGTAGATAAAATCATAATAAGTTACATAGACAAAAATGATAATTGTCAATTTCAACATTTGCTTGCAAAATGCTAGCTCAAACATTTTATATTGTAGATAAAATTATTTTCATTTTATATGGTAGATAAAATCATTTTTTATTATCTAAATTAATATATTCTTTTTTATTTTATTTATTTTAGATTTTAGTAATAGGATTCTTTCATGTTGTTTGAAGAGAAATTGTAAATTATCTGAAAACAAATCTATATGGTCACTGGCTTTCAAATTATCTAGGTCGCTTTCGTTATAGATATTGAAGTCTTAGCAAATTTTGTAAGTTGAGATTAGTTACAAATTTTCTTTTGCAAAATTAATTAGAGTTTCATTAAAAAAAAAATATTCAACCTAAAGTTTTTTAAATAAATTTTTTTTTTTTTTTAACTTCCAAACTTTGAATGGGTATTTTGTCACCAATTTTGTGTGTTCATTTAACAAATTTGTTCTACCACACAAACAATTATTAAATATATATAAAAAATAGAAACAATTATTAAATATATATAAAAAATAAAAATATGGATTTAAAAAAATATACAATAAGCATATTTTTGATGATTTGTCCTTTGACCATAAAAAGTTCAATTTGAAACTTGAAATGATTCTTAAATTAACCAACAATAGCAATCATGTATTATACATTTTGTAAAAAGTTCAATTTGAAACGTGTAATGATTCTTAAATTAACCAAGAATAGCAATCATGTATTATACATTTTGTATACATTTTGTATAGGAATACTTTCAAAAGTCATTCAGTTTTATGCAACCCTACAACAATCTTAATCATGCCTTTTGTTTTATGCAACCCTACAACAATCTTAATCAACAAATACAATCAACAAAATCTTTGAATCAAACTAGCAATTGGACATTGATTTTTTTTTAAGAGAAACTTATAAAAAATTGATAAGTGTTTATAATAAATAAACTAATATGCATTGTAGAATTTTTTGCTTCATCTTTTGTTTTACACTATTTTCTTAGATTGGTTTGGTTCATTTATTTTCTTAATGTTTTGTTTTATTTAGATTATAACAACTAATACAATTACAAATGTGTTTAAAGAATTTTTCCATGTTGTACTATTTTAATTAGTTTTTAAAACAAAGTGATATATATTTAAATATAAAATATTTATTTGTCAAACTTATTTTAAACTAAAATAAAGGTTTTTATTAATTTGATTTTTCTTATGGATTAAAAATTTCTTTGTTTTTTACTTGAATGCATGTTAACATTTTATCACTGATACATTATAGGTTTTAATACATTATCAAAGAACATTATGCCAATTTCATGGATCAAAGTAAATTCTTTCAATTCTTTGCTTTTTACTTTCTTTGCTTTTTACTTAAATGCATGTTAACATTTTATCACCAATGCATTGTAGGTTTTAATACATTATCAAAAAACATTATGTTAATTTCATAAGTTATGGATCAAAGAAAGTTCTATCAATTCCATCATGGATTTGTTTGCTTCTACAATGAACAAATTTTCTAGTAGTAATCTAAGCATTAACAAATATACATTATTATATTTTTTGGATTTTTATTAAGAAATTAATACTAAACAATTGTATTTTTTTTACTATCATGTATTCTACCTTTTATATATGAATTCTTATGAAAGTCTTTAATTCATATAACATAACAACAATTTTGATCATTTGAAATTTAATGATCATAATATTAAAGTTAATTTTTAATACTATGATCATGATCATAATACTATGATCATGATCATAATATTAATTTTTATTAAGAAATTAATACTAAACAATTGTATTTTTTTTACTATCATGTATTCTACCTTTTATATACGAATTCTTATGAAAGTGTTTAATTCATATAACATAACAACAATTTTGATCATTTGAAATTTAATGATCATAATATTAAAGTTCAAGTTCAAGTTCCACATTTTTTTTTTACAAGAACTCACTAAAAACTATTAATTGTTTATAGTAAATAGAATAATATGCATTTCATGATATGAAGTTAGTCTTTCCATTTTTTTTTTCATTATTTGTTTTACATTGTTTCTTAAGAGGTCCAATTTACATCTTTAAATGAATCTAGATTCTTTCAACTTGTTTCTAGTCCAAATGTGAATTGATCTCAACACTGAGATGTATGACCACTAAATCTCAAATATATGTGCATCTTCCTATTCAACATTAATGTTTTCTATTGTAGATTATGTTTTCTGAATTATGTTCAATTTCAATTTTGATATATGCAATTAACAAATCTTTATTTGATAGATTTAGATTTTATTCCTTCTTGAAACTTTATCTTAGTCACACTCGCACTATATATCAAAATTTGCATGTCCTTACATTTTTTCACTAATACATTGCACATTTTAAGACATTATTAGTTTTTGTGATTTGACACTTTGTAGCTAGTTCATTTTGCTTGAGTCCAATTTTGTTCACAAGTTGTGCAATCTGTTTAATTGATCAAGATACCAAGTACATTGAACAATGTTGCCATCAAAGTCACATTATACTCTGATAATTCTAGAAGGTATAAGTCAAACTACATTCTACCATTCCATGAGGTTTTTTTTATTATTTATTTTTTATTAAATCTGTTTCTCTAGTAAACAATGCTTCCATTAGCAATGACATCATTGATAAACAACCATATTACTCTTTTTCCTTTTTTTTTTATTGACTATCCTTCTGTTGCTTTTACATAATTTTCTTTGTTGAAACTCCTCAACAAATTAAGGATTGTTACCCCCCATCCTAGGGGTAACTAAGGATATGATTTCTTGAGGCCCACAGGTAGAAGACATGGAGTGTCGAGATCCAAATGACCAACTAAGCCCAAATTTGGCAAACAGAGCCCCTCTTCTCCACCGCACATTACCATTCATTGTTATTAGCAAAGTAGTGTTCGCCATACCAGCCTGACCGAGAAAGGATAACATGTCTTACTTCACGATGTAAAAATTTTGGTCTCATGGTAAGTTCCACTTTAATAATTAAATCATTGAGCATGTTGCAAAGGGTCCTTTATTGATTATGGAACATTTGCTTGGAAATTATATTTTTTTCCTTATTTCACCTTGGTGGTTGACATGGTTCCTAGCAAGTGGGTCACCCTCGAGAAAAGGGATTTTACTAGGGGGTTATCCTTGAAGGGTCATCATACCATTCCTGCACATACATACTAATTTTCACACCTCTCCCCCTCTGTTTCCTTGTCTTTTGGTTTTTTGGGTTCATTGACCTCAAGAAGGGCTTGTACCTCATTTCATGGAAAGAAGGGCCTAAAGGCCCAGAGGTATTGTAGCTGGAAAAATTCAAAAGCCATAACTAATCCTTCTAGATGTTTTCCCTAATGTCCTAAAAGAAATGAAACAATTCTGCATAAAAATGAAGGACCTTTAAAAGAAAAATGAATAAAAATGTTGTTAGAATATGAAAGATTGTGCACGTTTTACCATTGACAATACCCTTGTCACCCAACCATAGGCCGAAGCCACCCTCCAAGCACCTTGATCTTGACAGAGAAAAGAATCCTGGTAGAAATCCAATAGCCAAGAGAGGCTAATGCACCAAGAAAGAAGTATCCAAGCTGAACAGATAGTCTCACCCAAAACTGGCACAGTACCTTCCCTAGGACTTGCACACAAAACTATTGGACTGCAGTGCGCAAAACTGCTCTTTGCAATTCTGAGAAGTGTGTCAAATGAGAGACTGGCGTGTTGTATTTATAGTGGTTTTGAAAAACTTACTGGGGCCGACTTCTCCTTCTAGGTACTAATTAATTCATATTAATTATATTTCTACAGCCGACATCTTGTCTAGGGTTTCCTTCATTTCGTTGTTTCCTTCCATAACATTCTAATCTCGTCATAGGTCACAATAGAGGTTCATACCTCTCGAAGCTACCATAATATCAGCACTCCCTCCTAGCTAGGGAGGTATGGTCTTGAGCACAAACAAACCATTCAATTGGTAGTATCACAAGCATCGTCATTATTATCCAACTGGAAAATCTCCTATGAAAACAGGTACAATATCAATTGATAGAACACACCTGTGTTTATCCATGGTAGTACACAACTACTCAAACCATGACACATAGTCACAAACAGTGGAAAAAATCCACCACATTAGTATATCTCTACTGTCTGGAGACAGGTAGTCTCCATAACAATCATCTGATGCCAACCTGCACAGAAAAATATTGTTAAAATAAACTGAATCATCTGGGCCAATATTTCAATCACGTCTGTGAGATATGAAAGAATATCTTCCCTTAGAGTAGAACAATGAGATATCTTGACTATTCTTCTCAAGTAAGGAATAATAACTGTCCTGTCTTCTAAACCTAGACCATTCCCCACCTTGGGCCATTCTTCCTACACTAATCAAAGTGCACCCTGGAGAGAATGTATAAACCCTAAGGAATTCCCATCCCTGATTGTTGAGCCTGGACCATTCCCCACCCTAGGCCATTCCTCCTACACTAATCAAAGTGCACCCTGGAAAGAATGTATAAACCCTAAGGAATGACTGTCCGGACCATTTCCTCTGTTAACCACAAGAGGAAAAGACTGTCCTGTATCAACCTCCAAAACAGACCATTCCTCATGTTAACCACAATGATAAATCATTGTTCGGTGAGGCGTGTCAGTCTTCTTGAGTAACCCTCAAGAAGAGAGACTGCCCTAGACCACTCCCCATGTTAACCACAATGGGAATTCGTTGTCTATGATACATCAACAATCTGGACCATTTCCCATGTTAACCACAATGGGAAATCCCTATCCGTCAGAAATCTCAATCCACTTTCTAAACAGGAAAGAATCTGTCCGAGATGGACTATTTTTCAATCACAAAATAAATGTTTTCAATAATATTTTTAGTGCTCCCTCCCAACCTGGAGAGTCATTTCTTCCCTTTCAACTAAGGGATTTATTTCCACGATCCCCATCTTCTCTAGGAAATATGAAAACTTTATTCTGGATAGAGGTTTTGTCAGGACATCTATTGTTTACTCATTAGTGGGGATATACTTGAGCTTTACCTCTCCTTCCTGGACTTTATCTCAAATAAATTAGTATTTGATCTCAATGTGTTTCGATATTTCATGAAACATGGGATGTTATGATAATCTTATACAACTCTGATTATCACAATATATTATGGCCGATTCTGGAATCTGATCAAATAAATCATTAACTTCCTTAACCATATTGCTTATGTGCATGCTTCACATGTTTCCATATACTCTGCTTCTGTTGTGCTAAGTGCGACAGACTTTTGTTTCCTGCTGCCCCAAGATATCATAGCGGAGCCCAAGATGAAACACATGCCTGAAGTGCTCTTTTTGTCTTCTTCACTTCCTGCCCAATCTGAGTCTGTGAATCAATGAAGTTGTATATTATTGGATGTGGTATATCTCAAACCATAGTTTATTATTCCATGAATATATCTTAATACATGATTTGCAGCTATCCAATTCTCATGTCTCGGTTCCACCTGAAACTGGCTTAGTGTATTCACGACAGAGCAAATGTCTAGTCAAGTATTTACCAAATATATCAATGACCCAATTAATTGTCGATATAGAGATGGATCTACTGGATCAGACTCTAGTTCCTTTACTTTTCTTATATCTACATTCATAGGAGTGTCCATGGACTTACACTCCATCATTCCAAATTTCTGAAGGATCTTTATTGCATACTTTCCTTGTCCAAGGAATACTTCACCACGCTTTTTCCATACTTCTAGTCCCAAGTAATAATGCATGAGACCTAGATCTTTCATATCAAATTCAGAAGCTAATTCCTTCTTGCACTGGATGATGAGAGACTTTTCACCTGTTATGAATAGATCATCAACATATAGTAGTATGATTACAGGTGCACTGTCCATGACTTTATAGTAAAGGTTTGGATCTGCATGACTCTTGGGGAAACCAAGTCTCATTAGATAGCTATCCATTCTGGCATAATAAGCCCTTGGAGCTTGCTTGAGTCCATATAGATCTTTCTTTAATCTGCAAATGTGAGTGTCTCTGGAATGTACCTCAAACCCTTGAGGTTGTTCAATATATACTTCTTCTTCAATAGCTCCATTGAGGAAAGTTGTTTTTACATCCATCTGATGTAAGTTCCATCCCATGGAAGCGGCAAGAGATATGATAGCTCTGATGGAAATATATCTAGCCACCGAAGAAAATGTTTCATCATAATCTTCTCCCTCCTTTTGGGAGAACCCTCTAGCTACAAATATTGCCTTGTATTTATCCACGCTTTCGTTCACTGCATGTTTGATCTTGTACACCCATTTTGAAGTTACCACCAATTTTTATTTAGGCCTTGGTATGATTTCCCATACCTCATTTTTCATAATGGATTGATGCTCTTCCGTCATAGCTTCTTTCCATTGTCCCTTTTGAACTGCTTCTTCAAATGTGGTAGGTTCTTCATCTAGAAGCTTCGTCATGTATGTTGCATAACATGAGAATCTTTTAGGTCTTTTACTCTTTCTGAATGTTCCTTCTGGAACCTTGAGTCTTTCTGCATCTTGTAAGGTAGCTTCAAGCCAAGCTGGTCTTTTCTTGGTCTTAGGTACGATATATGAATCAATTTTTTCACATGATGTTCCACCATTGAACACTTTGACCCAAAGATTTATACCTGCAAGAAGTTCTCAACAAACATGCAGAGCAAGTATATAGTGATAATATAAAATGGGTTAGCACATAAGATGGCATAATCCATTAATAAACATTACAAGCATGCCCATGGATAATAATCATATATTTGCAAGATATCAATAGGACGGGAAATGAGTATTTCTATTAATAATTGATCAGCAAAAGTGACAACGACACAGACTTTTGTGTCGGCACATTTCAAAACCAAGAAACCAAGTTCCTTCCAACTGGGTCTCCACCACTTCAATCCTCCACCAAAGGCAAGCTCATAGAAAAGAGGCAATGAGGTCCTCTCAACAATAGGGAAAGATCTTGGGGGCTGAAAACTGTGTTCATACTTGAGGGACAGAGGGATGCAGACTCAATATGAAGTAATTTATCCAAAGTAACTTTGTCTCAAAGTCGAATGCTTTCTCCTTATTTTCCATAGGTCGAAATTGTTCTCTTATATCCTTCAGGATGCAACTGAAGGGTCGAGTCAAATGTCTCTAGTATATGGAAGGCCAAGGATTAGAGATCTCATGTCGTGACATGGAAACCCAACCTCATTTTGTATTTTCTAGCACAAATCCCGATGTACATGGGTTGTAGTGGATCAACAAGCATATATGCATCTTGCATAGCATATAGGGAGCGTATATGTGGAAAAATGTATATTTTTAGCTCTGGATTCATCAAAAGGGGATGATAAGTGTATATAGGGAAATGGAAAAAGGCCCTTTGTGAAAGATAGCAATGGTGAGGAAAATCTTGCTATAACAAATGCCCCCTGATGTGTGAGATCAGAGGAGTATCTGCGATGGCCAAAATACATTATGAATAACCCAAAAGTGGAGTGGTAGAGAACTAGCTGGACGAACTCAATTACTCATTACATTATGTACTGACTTTGCATACATGGATGCCAAGAATACAATGCAGATCCATGTGGAAAATATACCAAACAAGTGTGCATGGCCATGAACAGGTAAATACAAATGCGGTTACATGCCAAAAGTTGTCATAGTCACGAACAAGGCCCAGTGAAACCAGTCTCAAAATCAATCTGAATATTTCTTTATACCACAGAGTACAATCTGATCTCCCATGATCACTGAAGTCAAATAGGTATTGGTCCAATGAAGGGGAAGCAATAGCTCAGGAAAGCTATGACCACATAGTGATGTATTCAAGTCTTCTACACTATCTGCCAAGGGTGCAAGTCTACATCATGTGAATAAATAATTTGAGGTCGAACGTGATGAGACATCGTTTGATTACCGGTCATTGAGGTATACCATTAACAAACGCGAGACAACCTGCCAATAATGAAAGTAGGTATCAAGGCACTAAGTACATTTCTACAAGTGTGAATAAAGGAGTTGGTGTCGAACGCTTGAGAAATCCATTGATCGAGAGACATTGATGTATTCCCATCTTCCAATGGAGAGAGAGCCTGCCACTAATGACTGTAAGCCTCAAGGTACTCATAAAACTCTAGGTCCCATATCCAGAATAAATGAGTTGAAGTCGATGGAAAGAGACCCACTGAAAGGAGTGCATTGAGGCATCTCTCATCATTCAGCACGAGGAACAAAGAAGGAGCTTCATGATTTGGTGGAGATCGAACGAAGAACATGCTCATGAACCAACAAAACTGTGCGTCTTTCGCATGTGCCAAATGCAAGCGGTACATGAAAAAGATCCTCTGAATAGAAGCCAATGATGAAAAATTGCTGACAAAGGCGAGGAAACCACCAATAAGGCTAATGGCATCCAAGACACTACACGAATCTCAAAGTGTGAATAGATTTCTTGCCGTCAAACATAAGGGAAACCACCCAGTCAATCACCAATGATGAAGTGTTGATTGTTGGGTTCAAGGTGACCTACCAATGATGAAAGTAGGGCCAGGGTGCATGATAAGACCAAAGTATCATGTGATTCTGAGATAAAACTAAGGGTATGGCTGACATGTGAAGTCAAGATTTACGAGGAGTGGCCAACACAGGTTGATGGAACTCCTTTGAACGAGAGCATAATATATATGGTGGACTCTGGTAGCATAGACCCAACGATGTGACTATTAGATGCAAGAGGCATCCATAACGTTCTCTATAGGGACTGGAAGAGTAACCAGTCGGTAGAGAAAACTTTGTAGCAAGATCAACTTCCTAAGGCTATGCTAAACCCAAAATTATGATGATACAAGGTCTCAATAACTTTGTGCTATGTTCAAAGGCGACATGACTGCTACCAATTACAATATAGTACTCCCTTCCTACCCATCTTTTGTTTTTTTTTCATAAAAAAATAATGTTATGATACAGAGGAGGGAATGAGTGTCGCAAGTAAGAAAAACTAGTTCTAGCAGTGGAACGTACCTATGCTTAATGCAATGGAATGCATGTGGGATATGGACACTCGGGGTGATGTTCCCTCCAGGGTATAGGGTGTCAAATTGCGAAGGATATAAACAAGGCTCTTCTTGGTTGAGGATGCAAACTGCTTAGGCAACGGTTTATAACGCAAAGTGAGAACCGGCTAAAGGCTCAATACTGCAAGCGAGGGCATGAGATGCAATCACAAATTAACGCCAAAAAATGTCCTTTTTTATATCTTTTAGTCTACTTGGTGTGAAAAAGGGGTAAACTTGTGCCAAATAGACATCTTTTCAAATACAATTTACGAGTGTTAAAAGGACAAGTTCACTCGACAATCTTTTCAATTTTTGGTAGCGAGTTAGAAAAGAGATTAACTGAGACACACGACCTTTCAAATCCAACTTTAACGAGCGTGAAAGGGACAAATCACTAGGCGATCTTTTCAATTTTTAGTTGAGTTGGAAAAGAGCTTAACTGAGATTCATTTTTGGGAGTCCATGGGTAATAAGGCCACATGTGCATGAATGAGAAATGAGGTTCATCATACAATCATGTATTGAATTATAATGGACTCCCAGTCCTAAGGAAAAACTCGGCATGGGAACCAAATGACAAAGAGGTTCTAACTAGGGTACCCATGTTTGGTAAGTCTCTACCATTTATTAACGACGTTGTTAATAGAAGATGGGGCGTTATGCATCACAATAAATGGGTTCGTCCCTAAGGCGTAAAAAGCGGTATTCGAAGGATAATGCAAAATTCACGATGGAGTAGATACCTATCCTATATGCTAGGTTATGAATATACCTACCTGAGGAGACAAACGACCAACTATGACATTGAAATCCGCAAGAAAACTGAGTCAAAACTACGAAACCAACTTAGAACCATTCTTGAATTAGTCTATTAGGTGAAGCATGAAGCTATATCAAGTGGGTAAAAATAGCTTATAAATACTAATAAAATCATGAATTACTATATCATTTTGATTTTTACCAAAATAGTGCAATTTGGACTAAAATACCTCCAAGATTCAAATGACGATTGCGGGAGCGATAGGCAACAGAATCATGAACCGTCTAGATTAGGTAACTCTTCATCCCATCTTCTTCAAATTCAATGGCTTACTTTTTTTAATTAGGTTCTATTTTGTTAGTTTTTTAGGGCGCAACTTGGGGTTTTCAGTATACGCAGGTTTCTCTGAATAGGTCACGTATATGACTAGATATACGCCCCTATGTGAACCATAGGGGGCGTATATAAGGCCCTACCTGCAACTGTGGCAAGTAAATTCACGTATATGTATGCAAAAGGAATAAAAGAGGGGTTTCTAACTCAAAAATGATTTGTTTTTTGCAGGATGGTGTTAGAATGGAGAGAACGTGAGCATGAGGAGGTAGATGTAGCAGTGGATCAGGATCTGGTGGCTCAAGCGACTCTAAAAAGATGTGGTTTATACAAGTTTTGGGCTCTCAAAGGAATGAGGGCCCATGTGAGGTTGTTGGAGATGCTGGTGGGCTATTGGGATCCTGATAGCGAGAGATTTATCCTTGATGGAAAACCATTAAGGATCAAAGTAGAGGACATCTACTTGTTAACTGGTCTTTCATGCCGAGGAGAGGTTGTGAACCTCAAGTCACATGGAGCAGGGAGTGGGATGAATATCGATGAGTATATCGAAGCCCACTATGTTGTCGAGACTCCCATGGTGGGAATTCAAGTCCCCATCCGAGATATAAGTAACCTCAGCCTGAAGATCATTGTGCTTGTGCTTACCAGGATTATAGGTTCGGAATCATTGCATCAAGCATCGAGGCCACTTATGTTTTACGCATTGGAGTGTGCGAGACCCACTATCTACGATTGGTGTACCTCACTGCTGACCAATATGAAAGGTCAGTTGACAAAGTGCAAGCAGGGGGGTAAACGAAACTTCGGGTTTTCCTCTATCCTTTGCAGCTTCTTTTTCGAGTGGGTTCCAGGTCTGGGACCCAGAGTGGAGATCCTTCCTAGAGGACCACATGATCTAGCCATGGCACAGTGGATCAATGTCATGAGACGAAAGGGGGGAGGTAGGGTGGCGACACCCTACAATGATGATTTTTTCTTCTGGTGGCGGATACAAATCATTTCTATGGATGACTATCCCTATGCGGGGATTGATTTCAGAGGGGACCCAGATATGTCGCTTCCACCAGGAGCCGCCTACAACGCCATAGGTAAAAGTTTTTACATATTTCATTTTTTTGTATTTTTGTATTTAAGGAAACAAAAATATTTTTGGATGGTGTTTGAATATTAACTAGATACTTGTGTGATTGCAGATGTGGGTCCGCAATATCTAGAGGGATTCCTACGACATAGACTGAGGCACCGGGGAGATGAGTAAATGGGAGGAGAAGTGGAAAGAGTCCTACAGAACGTGCAGGTCAACCTGTCTCGTTTGAAACAAAGGATTCCTATGGTTCAGGTAGAGGATCTACCTGAAGCCATGCAGTGGAAGGTTGTTGGTGTACCTAGAGCATGGGTATGAATCTTTCAGTGTCTCGCAAATGCCATGGTTTTCTATCATGATACACATCCGGCGCCACGGGCATAGATGTCATGGGATATGTATATCGGTTGTATATGTATTTTGAGGGTTTTAGCCCCAATTTTGTAATATAAAAACCATATTTTTTGAAATATATAAAGAGGGATCTTCGGCTTTACTCATATCTTACAATGTGTACATTGATTTAATGGTTTTCTTTACTTTATTAATGTGACAAATGTCAATCTAAAACATAATTAGCGTAGGCATCATATACATGATTAGATATCTAGGGATGTGAAAATATGTAATAAAATCAAATTGTCATTCTAAAAGACATACCCGTAGGAATCAACGGAGTAACGTAGGATCATGCACACGGTAACGGTCGTTCAACTGACATACTACTAACTGAGAATCTAGGAGAACCTCTAGATAGTGAATACCATGTGAGATGGCATCGTGCAAAAGTTCTATGACAGTGCTATATTCGACCACATTATTCGTGGATGGCCCTAGGCATACACCACCTGAAGACACCAGTAGACCCTTGGGCGAGTAAATCACCCAAGCGGCGGAAGCGAAGTTCCGTGTATGACGAATGGCTCCATCTGCAAATCCTAGGTAGATAGAAGACTTCGTTGACATCTGCCAACCAAAAGGGAAAACTCGATAAGCAAGCCAAAGACAAGAAAAAAGGGGAAAAAGATGTATATACACCAAATTTATATTAGTATACAAAGGGTTTCGCCCAAGCCTAGGGCTCAAGCATAGTACCTTTTCAAGTAGAGCCCATTTCTGGGCTTGACGATTTTATTCCCTTCATAATCTTCCAACTCGTAGACTCCTTTTTCTAGAACACGTCACACGATATAAGGATTGTGCCACATGGGTTTAAACTTGCCTGCCCCTAGTGGTTCTTTGGCTTGGTCATACAAGAGGACCATGTCACCCTCGGCATATGACCAGGGACAGATAGACTTGTCGTACTGAACCTTGACACGTTTCTTGTTTGCCTCGATAGTCGTAAAGGTGTCCTAATGTTGCTCATCAAGACTCTCTAAGTGTACAAGGCATCACTCTAAATCTGAAGTGTCAGGTAGGAGCTCGACTGCCAACTTGAGAGAAGGGATTTTGCATTCAACAGGAAGTATCGACTCCACACCGTGCACTAACTAAAAAGGGGGAAAATTGGTGGCAGTCTTGACTGAGGTTTGGTATGCCCAAAGCGTGGGATATAGCATGATGTGCTAATTGGAATTAATCCAACTGAAATTGTTTTGAAAAATGGTTTTGAGCGACTTGTTGACGGCCTCTACTTGCCCATTTTCCTGGGGGTAATAAGAAGATGAGTTACCATGTCTAAACCCCATCTTGGATGCTAGTTCTACCATTATTTCATTATGAAAGAGACTGCCATGATCAGTGACAATCTCACATGGGATACCGAACCGGGCAATAATTTGGTTGAACACGAAGAAGGTTGCAGTCTTCCCATCGGATTTTACAGTAGGCATGGATTCAAACCACTTGGTAAATTAGTCAACAACCACGATAATGTGTTGATGCCCCCCAACCGAAGTTGGGTTGCAATCAATGAAATCTACCCCCCACTTGGTGAAGGGACCGACGGTAATGACTGGGTGAAGAGGGGCTGGGTGCGAGTGCATTTTCCGAGTGAACAACTGGCAGGGGTGACACTTCTTAATGGATTCAATGAAATATTTAAAGATGGTGGGCCAGAAGTAACCGGTTCGCAGGATTTTTTGGGTTGTCGCAAGCTTGGATAGGTGACCACCACAAACCCCTTTGTGGCAATCATTTAGGACTAACTCGGCTTATTCGTGAGTTAAGCAATGACGTAAGATACTATCTATTCCTCGACGATATAAAGTGTCACTCACGATGGTATACTTTTTGTCTTGGTATCTAACACGTCGTCGATCATCTCGTGAGAGATGCTGAGAGAACTTCAAGGTTTGAAGATATAAAACAATGTCTCCATACAAGGGGTTGGATGACAAGACAAGGAAAATGTGTTCGTCTGCAAATGAATCGACATGGATAACATCCTCATCTAATCATGGAAAATCATATATTAACTCTGCAAAAACTAGTGATTTCTTGGACTTGGACAGAGCAAAGTCGAGATCAAATTCTTGTAAGATGACAATCCATTTATTATATTTCCCGCCTATGATACGCCTAGTGAGGACGTATTGAAACGGATTGACATCGGCAACCAAAGTAGTCTTGAAAAGCAATATATAGTATCGTAAATGTTGGATTGCGTAAATGGCAGCTAAAGCTATATTTTCAATGTGAGAGTAATTAAGCTCAAGACCGACTAAATTTTGACCGAGATAGTAGACGACGTTCTTATGGATTTCATCATCTTCCTAAACTAGAACCATACCAATCGTTTCTTCATACGCGGAAATATACAACAAGTAATCTCTACTGTAATCAGGAGATTTTAGCAGAGGGGTCGATACTAAGGATTTCTTTAAAGCGTTGAAAGACTCTTGGGCTCGCTTATCCCAGATAAAAGGAGTGTCTTTCTTCAATAGGCGCATGAAACCCTTAGTGATATTGGCATAATTCACTATAAATCGACGCAGAAAGTTAGCTTTCCCCTATAAACCTTGAATTTGTCTAATCATGCGCAGGGGAGGCAATTGAAGTATTGCTTCAACCTTAAGAGGATCTACCATGATCTCAGTCTCAGAAACTAAGAATCCTAAGAGATGGCCAAACTCAACGCAAAAGATGCATTTGTGAGGGTTTAACCGGATTCTATAGTAATGACATATTTGAAAAACCAGCCGAAGGTGTGTAACATGATCCACTCTCTTGCGAGAGTAAGCAGTAAGATCATCTACGTAAGCTTCGACTATGTGCTTGAGATTGTGAAAAGCGAAAGTCATGGTGCGTTGGAAGGTTTCTCCGACATTTTTCAGGCCGAAAGGAATTTTCCGGTATGCAAATGTACCCCAAGGACATATAAATTCCATCTTGTGTTGGTCCTCAGGTTTGATCTAGATTTGGTTATATCCTGAAAATCCGTCCATAAAGGAAAATATTTCTCTTCCCACACACTCATCGAGAATATGATCAATGAAAGGCATGGGCAAGTTATCTTTAGGACAAGCCTTATTCAAGTCGTGAAATTCCATACACACACAGATGGTTCCTTGCCTTTTATTCACAGGAACAGGGTTGGATACCCATTCGGTTAAGGGAACCGGGTAGATGAAGCCAACATTAAGTAGATTCTCCACCTCTGCCTTAATAGCGGGGGCCTTCCTAGGATTAACAACTCTAAGACATTTTTGAATAGTTTTAGCATCGAGATAAGTCCTAATATCATGTTCAACAATCTGAGGGTCAATCCCTAGCATCTCTTCATATGACCAAGCGAATACATCTCGAAATTCTTTGAAGAGGTTGGTGTGGATCAAAATCTCTTCTGGCGAACAATCTGCACCTATATTTACGTTCTCAATCTTGCCAGGGGTACGAGTGATATCGATCGGGACGGTAGGAGAAATACTCGCCATATTTCCTTCGGCATAAATGTCATGCATGTCAAGTGGAACTACGGCGTGACCGACTATCTCACTCAAGGTAGACCGAAAATCATCTTGCTCGATTCTTTCAAGACTTGGGAGAAAATAAGATCAATGATGCATATCATCCCAAGGTCTCTCGAAAACATTCATGGTTTCGAGGATGGATTTGTCCGAAGGAAAAGTCTCATCTAAGAAATCATGTGAACAAGATAACGAGGTGGCCCATACAGGCCTAAGAATGGGATCCTCCTCGTCCGTATGCGAGGTAACAAGATCAGGATCGACGGAGGAGTCAAGAATGGCTTCATACGCAATCTTCATTACCGATAGTGGCATAGCCATACCAGCGTGCGACTGACCTTCACTCGACGAAGTCGGAGAAGGTAGGGTCCATGGATCACTAAGATATGAAGTGCAGAAAGGAGTGGACCTCCCTACTGAAGTAGGCCTACTAGACATGGTCTAAACGTGGTGAATCGGTGCTGAGAAGTCAAAAGTACCCATGAGGGAAGAATACATTCTGACACTGATATTCTTAGTTGTCGGCTGAGAATTGTCAATCACTGGGAGTGACGGTCCAATAGATGCGTTCAGACTAGAGTACGCAAAGGATAATTGATCGATCGTCACGATCTCTCCCTGATGAGGAAAAAAAAGTGTGCGAAAAATGGACGATATGACAGCGACCATAGCATAGGTCCAATTACAACCTAGTAACAATTTATAATCGAGAGGTGCATCAACTACCTCTACTTCCACCTCTACCGTCTTCCCACCTAACTGGACCTAAAAGGCGGGAAGAATACCATGAGGGCGGAAGGAATGACCATCAAATGCAGTCAATATGTTCAATGAATTGGAAAGGGTTGGAGAACCAATAGCTTTCCAAAAGACTAGGGACATCACACAAGTGGAAGCACCTTCATCAACGATTGCTCATTTGATAGTATACTTGGAATACTCAACTTGGATTTGGAAAGCCACATGGTAGGGTAAGCGAGGCTTCACATCCCTGACATCAAACTTGATAACTTTCGAGCCACTAGGTTCTAGAGCTCTTAAGGCAGAGAGTAAGGCATTCCTCTGTGATGGACATGTCTAGAGTACCTCCAAAGCCGACATCGCACAAGGGGTTTGGCCCAAATCCTCAACAATAGAGTAGTTATGGGAGGCTCTAGCATTAGGTTTGTGGGTAGAGTGCTTGAGTACTCCTTTCAAAATATGAGGCAGTGGCTCTGGTTTCTCAATCTGTAAGTTCGTCTCCGGGGGGAGAAGGATATTCGAGGTTGGTACTAGCTTTTAAAGAGCTATAAGCTCGAGAACGGGTGGCTATATCAATTTTTTTGTCGACCATATTGATGCAAACACGATCGCCATCTTGCGACGGTGGGTTTTGACTTCCACCGGATGCATTTTCAATGTTCGAATAGCTCAAGTCTAAGTGTCTATTGTGTGGGAATGGGTTCGTCAACACAACGGGCGGTAGATTTAAAATCCTCAAAGCCTTCACAAGTTTGGGGCATAAGTGTGTAAGGTGGTCATCGGTACAAAGTTTACAAGGAAACTTCACCTTGTGCTTCTCTTTCTTTCCCTCTCCAACATTATCATTTTGTTTCCCATTATTATCTTTGTCCTTGGTTTTATTATTATTCTTCCCACCCTTATGATTATTTCAACCTTTCCTTTTATTCCCATCTGGTTGTTGGTCACCATTTGGGTTCTTCGACAATTGCACGGAATGTACATCCATCGATTGGGTGGGTTTGGAAGATCCAGATGAAGCTGGTCCTCCAACAGAATTCATTGTCGAGTCTATGGATTTTACATTAGTGGACCCTACAATGGCATTGGCATGAGGTCCAGGATTCTATCTAGGATCATGATTTGGCCACGGTGCATCTGGAATAGGTGGTATAACATCCCAGATTGAGCATATATTAAATCGATTTGTTGGGCTCTAAAGATAGCTTCTTCCTCACTGAAGACCTCGGAAGTAGCAACGTCCTTTGAAATAGGAGTGTACAGAGACTTTAGGAACTATTCTAGAAGAAATGTCAGGGGTATAGGAGTCTTAACCAATCGTCGTCGCCTATGCTATTCCTAGATATGGTCTGAGATGTGAGTGTCGGTACCCTGGAGTAAAGTCGACAAAATTTCAAGGCCAACATCATAATGAATGGGCAGTTGAAAGTGGTTGAGAAAGGCTAGCACCAACTGATGAAAAGACCCATATTTCCCCCTAGGTAGCTCAATGTACCATTGCAACGCGACTCCAATGAGAGTGCGCTCAAACAATTGTAATCTAATAGAATCATGATTTAGAGAATTCGATGAGCACCAAAGGTGAAAAGTAGTGACGTGGTCACCAGGGTCCTCGCCATTCTTACCTTCAAACTTTGGAATGTCTGAAAGAAGTTTGGTAGGGACAGGGGACCATGTGGGATCATGACTCACTGGGTCATTCATTAGTTTAGACAAATCTTGCAGATTAAGAATGGCCAGAAAGGGAATACGGGGTTGCAACACCTAGTCCCATCCTCCCGCAAAATATTGTGTGTTAGGAACTGCATTCCATCCAGGATTCTGGAAAGGACCAAAACCTTGTTCGGAATTAAAAGACCCTCATCTGGGATGATTCGTAAAAGATGGATTGGGAATCATTCTGGTAGGAATGTTCTCATAAGGGTTACAAAAATTGCCCCCAGTTGGATTAGATCCAATCTAAGGGTTGTTAAAATTTCCCCCAACTGGATTAGATCCAGGTTGGGGAGTGCCCAAAGTGTAGGAATGACCTCCTCTAGGTGGGAACCCAGAGGATTGAAGTGGATTCATCATGCCAAAAGTATTGGTCAGAATTGGCACCTAGGGGATAGGGATATAGGGCAGAGATTGTCTGCCAGCTGGGTTGTTCCATCCAGCAGTAGAAGGATTATACCTGGGTTTAATAATAGGGACACTTAATACATTAGGATTCGCTTGGGGAATATGAGAACCACCAAACGGGAAAGGAGTGTAAGGAGGTGTAGTGCCCCCAAGTCCAAATCTAGCGTTAGGGCCAGCAGTTGGGATGGCAGTCGAAAACTGTGAAGTGAATTTAGGTATACCATAAGAGAATGGACTAGAAGTCATAGGGATGGTCTGAACATTGTAACTCGGTGAGTGACCGAAACCCCCAAAAGGTTTTGATGCAAGAGATGAAGCATTAACTACAAGTCAAGCCATAGTATTGGTATAAGCCTCTGGCACTGCAACTGTAGTGATTGCAGGTGTCTAAGGGGTGCCATTAACTATAGTGGGTATGGGAGTCGAGGAACTCCCAGTGTTCTGAAGACTAGACTCGGTACTCATCCTTGTGGAACCAAAAGTATGAAAAGTGGATGTGTGTGTACCACTCCTGATAACTCTAGGCCTTTTAGAAGGTAAGAACTCAAAAATCGGTGGTAACTGTAACAACCGACAGGACCTATGAGGAAGCTGGTCCGACTCCACAATGACTTATGACTCTCCAATGAATAAAAAATTATCTTAAGGCCAACTAGTAGTCAAAGAGCATACCAAAAAGTCAAACAACCAATATGCATGCAAACGGGCTAAAGCGGCTGAGGGGCCTCCCTCGCTAAAGAAGGTATGTCTCCTCCAAGAGGGACCTGAGACTCCCCGCTAAAGTTTGGAGGTAACATAATCAATTATAAGGGCCCTCATAGGCTTAACAACCAGTCAGTCAGATCCCCCTGGAGAGGTAATCCTCCATAAAGGTTGTGTGTTGTCCAACCCCTATCTGACTCAGGATACAAGCAAAATAACCCTTGCAAGTAACCTATGAGATACCTAAGTCAAGAAACTAATAAACCATTGTATAACCGATGCACAAGTGAGAAGTCGTAAGTCTGGATCACTGTATGGGCAGGGTAGCAAAGCCCGAAACCTTGAAAGAACTCCCTCTCATAGAGGTATGGGTACTAGCAAGATCCCCAAATACAAATAAATCCACAGAAATATATCTAACACTAGGTGAGTATCCAGGGGTTATCCCTTCAACTAAATTCACATGACCTCATGATCAACTCAGGTGTGAGCGGAGCCTCCTGATATTACCAATTATACAATGGACTTCTCAACTCCCTGTCTTAGACACATATGTTGATTTAATTTCCTTGGAGAAGTTTACTCACAAGATCCTATTCCAAGGAACTAAATCCTAGGCTAGTTTGTGCACCCTAAAAAGTAAAATCATGACTAATAAATTTTAGTTTAAAGCATAAATTTTATTGGTCGTGGTTACTCAAAAAGGCATGGAAGTGAAACTCATGATGTTATGACTCTGCAAGAAAATAAATATGGATATAATGCAAAGTATATCTTTAAATTTCCAATGAATGATATGCTAATAAGAACAATGCAGTATTCAATTTCAACTCTGCAATTCAGAACTAAAATGAAATCTTTCACTAAATGCGCTAAGCTAATGATAAAGATTCAAAGATGAAAAATTCCAACCAATGAAAAATGCCTATTTTTTTTGTATTTTCAATATACTAAAAAGAAAATGCATGGATTTATGAGAAATCTAATATATAAATTCTACTATGTATAAAAGAAATAACTCGAGCAGAATACCAAGCAGCCACGCAAACATCCCAGAGAACAAGAACAAAACAAAAATGGAAAACAAAGAGAAAGACTCCGCCCAAAAATTCAACTCCTAGCAGGTTTCCTGTCATCCCAGATAATCTTAATAGACACTACAGAGACCTAAGAAGGCTCAACAATCTTCAAATCCCACCCAACAGTCACTAAACCAGGCAAACAAGCAAGGGGAAGTGGTATACGTGACTGTTCAGGAGAACAAAGCGTATATACAATTCTTGCAGTGAGACAACAAGCGTGTATACACGACTGTCAAGGCAAAAAGGGTGTATATGCATCAAAACAAGGCCAGGGAAGGGAAAAAGGCTAAAAACTCAGACCCAGAGTGAAAAGGACATGTGAAGCAGTGATACAACAAGAAACACAGAGGAAAAAAAGCAATGTAAGAAGAAAAAGTACTTCAACCCTTAGAAGGAAGATCTCTCCCCAGTGGAGTCACCATTTCTGTTACAAGGGAAAAACTCTCTATGGCCAAGGGTAAACCACAACAGATAGGTATGACTACAGGAATCAACTCAATTCCAACATATGCTATATAAGCTAATGTGCAATATAAGAAAGAGGCCTACCTCGATCCAACGTTTGATGATGTTCCATCATTGAGCACTTTGACCCAAAGCTTTATACCTACAAGAAGTTCTCAATAAACAATAAGAGCAAGTATACAGTGATAATATAAAAGGGGTTAGCACATTAGATAGCATAATCCATTAATAAACATTACAAACACGCCCATGGATAATAATCATATATTTGCAAGATATCAATAGGACGAGAAATGAGTATTTCTATTAATAATTAATTAGCAGAAGTGACAACGATACAGACTTCCATGTCGGTACGGTTCGAAACCAAGAAACCAAGTTCCTTCACCACTTCAATCCTCCACCAAAGGCAAGCTCATAGAAAAGAGGCAATGAGGTCCTCTCAACAATAGGGAAAGAGATTGGGGGTTGAACACTATGTTTAGACTTGAGGGACAGAGGGATGCAAAATCAGTATGAAGTAATTTCTCCAGAGTAACTTTGCTCTCAAAGTCGTATTCTTTCTCCTTATTTTCCATAGGTTGAAATTGTGCTCTTATAGCCTTCAGGATGCAACTAAAGGGTCGAGTCAGAACGTTTCCAATATATGGAAGGCCAGGGATCAGAGATCTCATGTCGTGACATGGAAACCCGACCTCATTTTGTATTTTCTGGCAAAAATCCTGATGTATGCGGGTTGTAGTGGATCAACAAGTGTATACGCATCTTGCATAGCATATAGGGAGCATATATGTGGGAAAATGTATATTTTTAGCTCTGGATTCATTAAAAGGGGATGATAAGTCTGCATAGGGAAATGGAAAAAGGCTCTCTGTGCAAGATAGCAATGGTGAGGCAAATCTTGCTATAACAACCATATGAGCTCAAGGCTCATCAAAGAGGGGAGAGGAAACTTCCCTCAAGTGGAGTCACCAGGAAAACTAGGAAAGAATTTGGGATAACTTCCCAGGTGGTGTTAGGGCTTAGAAAATGATTCAAAATCCTCTTGGACAATGGCGCCAAAATGTTATCACATGGATTGTAGCTTGGGAAAATCCCAACCTAGGTCACAAAGGTGAGACAACTACAGGAGTACCTACCCATTGTCACCTTATATAGACACTCCCCTTGGGGGAATCTCGGTGACCCTAAGGGTATTTATATGGAAAGTAAAAAGATGATGATGAACACCCCTATATATGAAGTTAGAATATGATAAAAGTCTTGAAGATGAGTCTTGAGAAGGGGAAAATGGTTTCCAAGTGTTGAATACCTACAAAACAATGTTAGCCCTACTCAGAACAAGACAAATGATAGAAATAAAATCCTTGAACCAAAGGGGATCAAGCAAGAACCCTTGTTGTCCCAAATTTTCAGTAGTATACGAATGTATAAATAAAAAACAAATGATATATATAGCTTTAAATCTAACCATAAAAAATCAAGTACAAAGTGTTCAAAATAAATCTAGCAATGACTAGTTAAACATCCAATGATTTAGCGAAGACTTTGATGGTATTTAGAGTTGTTTATTAAGTGTTATCAACAAGTTATTATGACAACCAAGTGGTTGTAACAAAAAAATTCTATAGAAGCAAGATCTAGGCACATAAATCAACCAGTAAACCACCCAACAATTATCCAATAACAAGTAGAACAATAACCAAGGTTTAAAAGTGAATTTCAGTGGTAGAGTAGTGAGCAATAGATGATGAAAATATGATTTTGCAGAAACCCTAATGGTTGTAGCATTAATTTGTAACAAAAAAGAGAATTAATTGGATAAACTAGATTCCCTTAGGGCACAAAGAAGCCTAAAGCATGAATAATTGATTCCAACTTGAATAACCGCAATATCTAAAAAATTCATGTATACCAATGCAATGATTTTATATATCCAATGCAAATTAGACTAGTGCCAAATCAATTGGGTTATGGAGTCTCTTGTGCAAGAGATAGTTGTGTTACTTTTATAGGGGTGCAATCCTTTTTATTCCCTAGAGAAAATAAAATGAACAAGGTAAATCTAGGAGGGTGTAAGCCCTTTTACTCCTCCTAGCAACCTTTGAAAGAAAAGATTATTCAATGACAAAATGATAGATATTGGTGGAGGGTGTATGCATTTATACTCCTCCAA
>ML828145.1:5466-43109 GCA_009831015.1 Picea engelmannii | reverse complement strand
AATATTGAGTAGATGAAGGTATGGATTGATATATGTAAAGAACGTCATGGTGGTAGGTTATCATGGAAATAATTGTCTGAATTAGTTAGAGAATCTCGCTGTAGTGGAGATTCTGATGTTACACAAAGGGAAATAGATTTAGCACATTGTTTGAAAGATGGAAAGGAAAGAAAATTCACCCATTTTATTCAGTTATTTTATATTATATTAATGTGAATGTATGTGTTTTTTTTCATATTATACTTTCCAAGTTATATAAAAAAAATTATTATTAATTGACAATGCATCTTTTACATGTCTCGCATATTGCAGTTGAAACACCACAAGGCTATGTGGTGGAATGGTCGTAAATTTCACATCAAACAATTGGATGAAACCATAAAAACTTATGATGGTGGGATAACTGTAGTATTCCAGGTCACTAATGTTTCCTCTAGGAGTGACAGACATCCTCGATAACCTGAAAATAGATACTATGGATTTTTGAATGATATAATTGAGTGTGACTTTAATTCCTTCAAATTATTTTTGTTTGATGTAAAATGGTATAGGTTACAAATGCATGAACATGATGAGGAAATAACCATTGTTCAACATTCCAATGAATTTCCAATGATTAAAACAACAATTTTTGAAAAATCAAATGGCCGCTATGTTTTTCCAAGTCAATGTGAACAAGTCTTCTACTCAAAGGTTCTAGGTAAGAGGGATTGGTCATTTGTTGTTATATATGATCCAAGAGGAAGGCTAGTAAAGTATATTGTAGATGAATAAGATGATATTGAAGAAGAAGATGATGTAGAGATAGAGAAGGAAGAATATGGGTCGACAAATGAAGAATAAGAAGAAGATGAACCAGGCATAGGAGACAATGTGCCATTTATTAATAATGATATCAATCCAGATATGCTTGAAAATGACATTGATGATGGTGATGATATCATCAATCCTTTCAACATTGTATTTGAATTGGATGTTGATATAGATGTCCAATTGGATGATCAAGAATAATATATAGAAGAAGGATGAAACAAATGTTGCATTGGTCAATGAGGTACGTAACTAGATATTTCAATTTGTATGAATTATTCTCTTTAAATATTTTTTTATGTGGGTTAATTACATGTTTTTAAGTTTTATTTCATTTTTCTTTTGGTAGTTTTTATGCATGATTACTATGTTTATTTTGTTTGTTTTCTATTTTATATATTAATTATTGGGCAATTGAGAGCGATGTGAAGGGGGGGAGGGTCCATATGAGCTTCCACCTTCACGTGGTTGGCCTTGTTTAGTAGAGAATAAATTATTATCAAAACAAAGATAAGTTCATTAATTCATCTTTCTACTCAAAGATCACTCATAGACCCACTCTATATACCATCTCATCTCATCCTCGTTTCATTTTAATTTTTTGATCGGTCGAATTTTAAAGGAAACAACTATTAAAAGGCATTGTATTAGGGATAGAGTACATGATGGGAAACAATGACCTGTGAATGGGGCCAACGTTGAAAATTTTTCAAAATCTTTCTGTATGCACCAAAATTTGACATGGATACTTTGTTCACATTTGACAAGAACTGAAATTTGACATGGATAGTTTGTTCCATGTAAAATTTCAAGATAGTTACAACAACAATTATATAGAAGGGAAGTTCCATGTCAAATTTTAAGATAGTTCCGACAACGATTCTATAGAAGGGAATGAAGAATGATGAAATGAGAGGTGCAACATGATGAATGTTGATTCAAATGTGGATGATCTCAAAGATTATGTGGGGAAATCATACATCCTTGAGTATTGAAACCCTCCCATCCCTCCAAGGCATGTGTCTAGTCTAACCATGTAAAATTTTGATGCATACATGCACATACTAAAGAAATTTCAACGTTGGCCCCATTCACTGCTCACTATGTGGGGTCGGTCCATGACATTTGTGGTGGGTGAATTGAAGCTTCTGCGACATAAAATCGACTTGGTAATTCAATAATCAAACCCCCTTTAAGTATTATGTGGGGAAATCAAACATCCTTAAGTATCTCGATGGGTGTTATGAGATCCTTAAGTATTATGTTGTTTCGGTGGAAAATTTTTGTGATGGGTGTATTGGAGGTTCCATGTCAAATTTAAAGATAGTTCTGACAACGATTATATAGAAGGGAATGATGAATTATGACAATGAGAGGTGCAACATGATGAACGTTGATGAAAATGTGGACGATCTCAAAGATTATGTGGCAACATCATACATCCTTGATTCTTGAAACCCTCCCATAGCATCAAGGCATGTGTCTAGTATAACCATGTCAAATTTCGATGCATACAGGCACATATTGAAGAAATTTCAATGTTGGCCCCATTCACTACTCACTATGTGGGGTCGATGCATGAAATTTGCGGTGAATGAATTGAAGCTTTTGCAACATCAAATCGACTTGGTAATTCAATAATCAAACCCTCCTTAAGTATTATGCGGGGACATCAAACATCTTTAAGTATCGTGATGGGTGTTATGAGAACCTTAAGTATTATGCAGGTTTGGTGGAAGAAATTTGTGATGGGTGTATTAGAAGTTCGATGTCAAATTTCAAGATAGTTATGACAACGATTCTATAGAAGGGAATGACAAATGACGACAATGACAGATGCATCATGATGAACATTGATGAAAATTTGGATGATCTCAAATATTATCTGGGGACATCATACATCCTTGAGTCTTGAAACCCTCCCATACCGTCAAGGCATGTGTCTAGTCTAACCATGCCAAATTTCGATGGATACAAGAACATATTGAAGAAATTTCAACGTTGGCCCCATTCACTACTCACTATGTAGGGTTAGTGTATGACATTTATGGTGGGTGAATTGAATCTTCTGCGACATCAACTTGACTTGGTAATCCAATAATGAAACCTTCCTTAAGTATTATGTGGGGACATAAAAAATCCTTAATTATCATGATGGGTGTTATGAGATCCTTAAGTATTATGCGGGTTTAGTGGAAGAAGTTTGTGATGGGTGTATTGGAAGTTCCATGTCAAATTTCAAGATAGTTCCAACAACGATTCTATAGAAGGGAATGACGAATGATGACAATGAGAGGTGCAACATGATGAACGTTGATGCAAATGTGGACGATCTCAAAGATTATGTGGGGACATCATAGATCCTCGAGTCTTGAAACCCTCCCATACTATTAAGGCATGTGTCTAGTCTAACCATATCAAATTTTGATACATACAAGAACATAGTGAAGAAATTTCAACGTTTTCCCCATTCATTGCTCACTATGCGGGGTCGATGCATGACATTTGTGCTGGGTGAATTGAAGATTTTGTGACATCAACTCGACTTGGTAATTCAATAATCAAACCCTCCTTAAGTCTTATGCAGGGAAATCAAACATCCTTAAGTATCGCGATGGGTGTTATGAGATCCTTAAGTATTATGCGGTTTCAGTGGAAGAAATTTTTGATGGGTGTATTGAAAGTTCCATGTCAAATTTCAAGATAGTTCCAACAATGATTTTATAGAAGGGAATGACGAATGATGACAATGATAGGTGCATATTGATGAACTTTGATGCAAATGTGGATGACCTCAAATATTATGTGGGGAAATCATACATCCTTGAATCTTGAAACCCTCCCATAGCGTCAAGGCATGTGTCTAGTCTAACCATGTCAAATTTAGATGCATACAGGAACATATTGAAGAAATTTCAATGTTGGCCACATTTACTGCTCACTATGCGGGGTCGGTGCATGACATTTTTGGTGGGTGAATTGAAGCTTCTGCGACATCAACTTGACTTGGTAATTCAATAATCAAACCCTTGTTAAGTATTATGTGGGGACATCAAACATCCTTAATTATAGTGATGGGTGTTATGAGATCTTTAAGTATTATGCGGATTCGGTTGAAGAAATTTGTGATGGGTGTATTGGAAGTTCCATGTCAAATTTCAAGATAGTTCTGACAATGATTCTATAGAAGGGAATGGTGAATGATGACAATAAGAGGTGCATCATGATGAATGTTGATGCAAATGTGGATGATATCAAATATTATGTGGGGACATCATACATCCTTGAGACCTGAAACCCTCCCATATCGTCAAGGCATGTGTCTAGTCTAACCATGTGAAATGTTGATGCGTATAGGCACATATTGAAGAAATTTCAATGTTGGCCCCATTCACTGCTCATTATGTGGGGTCGGTTCATGACATTTGTGGTGGGTGAATTGAAGGTTTTGGGACATTAAATCGACTTGATAATTCAATAATCAAACCCTCCTTCAGTATTATGTAGGGACATCAAACATCCTTAAGTATCGTGATGGGTGTTATGAGATCCTTAATTATTATGCGGGTTCAGTGGAAGAAATTTGTGACGGGTGTATTGGAAGTTCCATGTCAAATTTCAAGATAGTTCTAACATCAATTCTATATAAAGGAATGATGAATGATGACAATGAGAGGTGTATCATGATGAATGTTGATGAAAATGTGGACAATCTCAAAGATTATGTGGGGACATCATACATCCTTGAGTCTTGAAACCCTCCCAGACCTTCAAGGCATGTGTCTAGTCTAACCATGTCGAATTTCCATGCATACAAGCACATATTGAATAAATTTCAGCATTGGTCCCATTCATTGCTCCCTATGTGGGGTTTTTGCATGAAATTTGTGGTGGGTGAATTGAAGATTTTGTGACATCAACTTGACTTGGTAATTAAATAATCAAACCCTCCTTAAGTATTATGCAGGGACATAAAAAATCCTTAAGTATCGTGATGGGTGTTATGAGATCCTTAAGTATTATGTAGGTTCGGTGGAAGAAATTTGTGATGGTGTATTGGAAGTTCCATGCCAAATTTCAAGATAGTTCTGACAATGATTCTATAGAAGGGAATGACAAATGATGACAATGAGAGGTGCAACATGACGAACATTGATGAAAATGTGGATGATATCAAATATTATGTGGCGAAATTATACATCCCTGAGTCTTGAAACCCTCCCATACCATCAAGGCATCTATTTAGTCTAACCATGTAAAATTTCGATGCATACAAGAACATATTGAAGAAATTTCAATGTTGGTCCCATTCACTGCTCACTATGCGGGGTTGGTGCATGACATTTGTGATGGGTGAATTGAAGCTTCTTCAAAATCAACTCCACTTGGTAATTCAATAATCAAACCCTCCTTAAGTATTATGAGTGGACACCAAACATCCTTAAGTATCGAAACCCTCCCATACCTTCAAGCTAACTATCTAGTCTAACCATGTAAAATTTCGACACATATGAGAACAGAATGAAAAAATTTCAACGTCAACCCCATTCACTTCTCACTGTGTGGGTTCAGTGGAAGCAATTTTTGATGGGTGTATTGGAAGGTCGATGGAAAATTTCAAGATAGTTCTGACAATGATTCTATAGAAGGGAATGATGAATGATGACAATGAGAGGTGCTTCATGAACGCTGATGCAAATTTGGACGATCTCAAAGATTACGTGGGGACATCATACAGCCTTGAGTATTGAAACCATCCCATACCGTTGAGGTGTGTGTCTAGTCTAACCATGTAAAATTTATATGCATATAGACACATATTGAATAAATTTCAACTTTGGTCCTATTCATTGCTCACTATGCGGGGTCAGTGCATGACATCTGTGGTGGGTGAATTGAAGCTTCTGTGACATCAACTCAACTTGGTAATTCAATAATAATAAAAAAGTGGTTAAATCCACTTTAACCAAAGAATAAACAATAGAGACACTTTAGTTAATGAAGTCAATTTATTGATGGTTCATCCATTGGGGTTGCAAGCTAGGAATCAAACCTACTAGAAATTGGCATTGGCAAGAGGAATGAAATTATGATAATGTTCAAAATTATCCAGTTTGTGTTTCTAGTGTTACCCCTCATTTTACATGAGGCCTACACTAGTATTTTTTCACTACTCTTGTGATTTTCATCACAAAGGTAGGTTTACAGATTGATCTTTGGATGGCCTAGGGGTTTCATAGTTTTATGTCCTAGATCATGAAGGAAGATGCCCACTTATATTAGATGTTGCTTGCACTTATCTTTATGCTTATTATTGATGACACCCACCTTTCTTGGAGCCTTATTTTACTTTATTTCGTTACGATTCCTCATGTGGGTGCCATTGGGGGGCCCTCAACAATGACTTAGACATGGGAAACAATGACCCACAAATGGGGCCAACGTTGAAATTTTTTCAAATTGTTTATATATGCACTGAAATTTGACATGGATAGACTATTCTCTAAAGAGAATTACACAATAAAATATTTCTCAATATGATGTTTATAGGGAAGACCTTTTAGATATTTCCTTACCTACAACTTTAGAAGTTTCTTACAACACATCATTTAACCATACTCTCTTTCGTGCATGGGTGAATGTTAAACCATTTCTTACAATTGGATAACTTTTCCCCTTTTGTGATAACAACTATGTAATTTTCCCCTCTAAAATCTTGTGAGAATATCTAGGATGTTTTATACTCATCCATGGTTGTTCAAACAAGGTAGTCTTGAAGTTATTTCAATGCCATATAACATTACTCCCTTATTGACTAGTATTTGACAGTTGCAACATGTAGATATAACATATCAACATCCTTAAAGGATCCTCCTCTCATGGGAAGGTCACCCCCTTTAAGAATCTCTTTCTCTTAGGTAAACCCTCAACTTAGTAAGCCTTTTACATTAAGAAGGTTTCCTCCATGTGGCTTATGGATAAAGAAAAAATACCTCCTATCTTGTATCTCTAAATATTATGGATCTTTCCTAAAGGACATAATGTATGATTGACCCATGCTATAATTTTCTTCATTATAGAATTTCTCATTGTGGAGATGACACTATGATATCTCATGCCAAAGGACCCTAGTTCATTGACGATGTGGGACTCTTTATAAGGCCATGTACTCGCATATGCGCACCTTGTGATATTTTTTCCCAATAACCACATCCTCCTCATTGACCTTTTTCTCACCTTTCATAGTGGATGGAATAATAGAGACCTTTTTCTTGCCTTTATTAGTGGATGTAATACTAGAATACTAAATATTGACCTTTTTCTTACCTTTATTATGCAAGATCTAGTCATCCAAAGTAGAAATGTATACATGAATGTTAAGACTATACAATTATTACTTGTTGAAGTTCTTATATGACAATACAATCCAATTGAACCATTCCAAATTCTAGTGTAAGACTGGATTGGGATGTCCATATTCAAATTCCCCATCTCATATATCTCTCCATCTATAGTTCATTTTTAAGAAAAAATTAAGAATGTATCTACCCATATGTGAAATTTTAGAATGTCGTACTTTCCTTGTCAAAATAGAGTCGCAAGAAAATTTTAATCCTCTCTAGATAAAATCATCCTAATACTAAGTTGTAAGAGTTGAAACCACCTTCTCCCTTTCTTCCCAAACTATTTGAATTAGTGAAAAAGAACCACCAATCCTGAAATCACTTGAAGCGACATTCACATCATTGAGGGTGAAAAGTCTATTTATGTTGGATCTAAATTTTCTTTTAACAATTATGTATTAGGTCAATTTTTTTGAAGGTTAATCACCAATCATTCAACTCACTATCTTATTTCTTGACATGCTTCCTCCATGCATAATTATATTAGTTTATATGAGGCCTTTTCCTTTTTTAGGCAAGGCAAAGATGCTCCATGGAACCAATATTGACAATGCATGGTCCACCACATTTTTAGAGCTTAAAAAACCTCTAAGCACTCAAGTTTCTATATGACTAATTTTGGAAGAAAAAAGAAACCAATAACCGTACATAATAAATGTGTCTTTATGATGTAGGAGCATCTCCCACATCAAGCGAGCTAGCGTGGAAGGCAAGAGACAACTGGATGAGCTCTAGCGCAAATTTTGAAAACACCTTGGAAGTTGTTGCGTGAACATTAATGTGGAAATTTAATGAAGCGCACTTGCATATTGTAATCGAACCTTGAGCCTTTAGCTCTCGTCCTTAGTAGGTAGAGGCATTTAAGATAGTTAATGTAAAGTAGATAGAATTTAATTCTAGACTAGACAATTTTAGAGCATAAGAGGGAAACGGGATATAGACACCCTCATTGTGCATTGTAACATTATTGAATCTAGGAAGAGAAAGAGAATGCAGAGAGTTGTGTAAGAACACCCATGTACAAATATTTGAATTAATAGAAGAAAGATTTGATTCAAATTCATGGTTTTGTGTCTGTTCTCTGTGTACTGATGTTGAATTCTATGCTCATGAATGTTTGCTTCCTGTCATACATTTTATTTATATGTTGTGTTTGGGATTTCATGTTGAGTTTGGAATCTGAGAGGAAGAAGGAATGAGTTTCAATTGTTTCTCTATTTGAGCCAGAGAATTCCTGCAAGGAGTGCAGTTGAAGTGTCCGCAAGGAGTGCGTTGACAGATGGTTCAGATAGAGATAGCTTTTGTTCTCATTCATCCCAAAAGTCCAGATAGGCACAGGAGCCATGCAAGGAGTGCGTAGGCCGAGTGAAGTTCAGGGTTACGAACCCGAGAGAAGGAGTTAACGACTGCTGCTGCAGGTGTGCGCAGAGTTGAGGGACTTCAACACTTAGACGTGGTTGAAGGTTTGCCGCAAGGAGTGCATGCAAGAGTTTTCCTTAAGGACTTGGAAGTCGTGGAAAAGCTCAGGAAGGATAACGCCTTCGAGATCGTTGAAGGACATCGCAAGGAAGCTGTGACTGGAAGGATTAAGAAAGCATCACAAGTTTTCTTGTAGGTGGATGAGTTCCATGGAGGAATACTTGGTCATTCGCAGGAATCGCCAAGCAAAGACGGACGGTTGGTATTCTCCAAGGAGAATTCACAATAATCCATGGGCCGTTAGATCTTGCAGAGGTGAAAGGGAGATACGACGTCATATTCTCTAAAGGATAAAAGCTCAGGAGGGGAAGAGCCGTTGATCCGAGTCACAAGGGCCGTTGGATCTATACGTATATCGTGTATCGGGGTTTCGTGGATTGAAACTCCGAAATATTGCAACGAGAATCGCGATATTGCGATATGCAATATCCCGACGGGTACGAGAATAGTGTGGGGCCATAGGAGTCAAAGGAGTGGATAGGTGGCACGAGTTATCAGAGTTTCATGGCGAGAAGTCCTGAAACAATCGCATTAGGATTCATGATATTGCGAACCCTGAAGTGCCGATGAGGTGAAGGATCGTTGAATAGTCAACCCACGCATGCATCGGAGTTTCGTCGTATCAGGCATCGGGAGTCGGGGATACAAGTTGTTTGATATCATGAGTGGCAAAATCACGATAGAGAAAGTCCCAATAAAAATGGAAAGGTCAGCGTTGACGTGCATCGACGTTCAGGGATTCGAGGATCAAGTGTTCGACCACTGACCTCGCGAAGCTGTGAAGTCCGATCTCCCGAGTAAGAAGAGGGGATCGCGCGAGAGTTCTGTGGGTGCAGATTTCCCGATAAGGAAAAAGAAGAACATTCAAGTTCTTCGGGTTGTGTGAAAGAGAAGATCCTGTGAGCGGACATGCTTGCAAGCGCGGGCTACGTATCTTTCTCAAATATTTTTTCTATCTCCATGATTTTACTAACAAAATGCATGTCTCTAAATAATGAACTATTATGTTTTTGTTAAAAAATTAATATCCTAGCAACATGGGAAGGAACATAATGGGCTAGATGCTCATGAATCAATACTTTATTTTTTTAAATTCACTTTGAAAAGGCCCATGATATGGTCAAGTTTCCATTCATCCTGGTCATGCTTAAGGCTCTTGACTTTGTCCCCTTGTTCCCTAGAGCCATGGAAAATATTTTTAGAAGCAACGATGTATCTGTCAATCAACATATATAAATAAGAAGAAGTAGGGCTAATCCATTATATTTGACAAGGATATTTGTTGGCACTTGAAATTTATGTGATGGTAATAGAAGCCTTGGTCTACTTGATCTTTCACATTATAGGTTAATGTTTGATTAAAGACATCCCTCTCCCTAAACAAGGAATCAAGTAGTTTGTCACTCGAAATTTTGCTAATGATTTATTTCTCACCATTAGCGAGAAATATAAATTAATGATCAATGCAATGGACTATATTTATATATTTTATTATCCTACGAGTCCAAAATTCAATGGGCCAAAAATCAATGTCACAAACTAGGCCCTCAAGATCTTCCTAGTTGGATCACATATTGGGGTTGGATTTCTTAGGCTTTGTTTTGTGTTTTAGGCATCCTCCAAATAGTTATGGTAGATTGTCATCCAAAGAGATAAAAAGGAAAAGAAATTTTTTCACACTGAGCTAATGCTCATGGTTGCATTCATATTCCAAATATGCACTAAATATTGGTTGTAACCTATGTCTATGATTGATCCTCTATTTCGGTTCCCTCAACTAGCCAGTTTCAGTACTTGGAAAAATATATTTATATAATTTTTTGGGAAAGTATGGAGGGTGGTAAGAAATTCACAAATTACATTAGAATTTTTGTTGCATGTTGAGGGTCTATATTGAAATCCTCGTAATACACATCCAACCTTGAGGTTTCATGCACCAAATGGATTATTACAGTACTATAATAAAACAAGGTCTCGAACTATCGATGGAATACAAAGTCTCATATTTGGTTTGTCTTTTAATCAACATTCCTTATGGTGGTCCTCCATCCTTTGCAAGAAGGAAAAACCTTCATTGATACAACCTAGTTCTCAACCCTAAGATGCATTAACATGATTAGAGATGTTTTTGTCTCTGAGACTTGGGACAATATTATGTAATATAATATTATATATAATATATTTAATTTATAAATTATATATATTATACAATATATAAATTATAATATATATATTATATTATATATAACTATAATAAAAACAAAAACGAAAAAAAATACCAAAAATAAAACAAATAACAAAACATAAGTTTGGAAACAAAAAAACAAAGCACATTTCAACGTCCCACGTGAGCTAGATGGAGGAGAAGGACAAGGTTAGAGTAGAGAGGAGGTCATAGGTTGCATGATCTAGGAGGAGAAGGAGGTTAGAACAGAAAAGAGGTAGGTCACGCGATCTAGGAGAAGGAGAGGAGGTTAGGGCAGAGAGGAGGGCACACAGAGGAGGTAGGTCACACAAAGAGGAGGAGAAGGAGGCCAAGGAAGAGAGGAGGGAACGCAGAGGAGGAGAAGGAGGTCTAATTGCACATGAGGAGAAGGAGAAGAATAAAGAGTTTGAGGAGAAGGAGAAGGAGGTTGAGGGAAGAGAGGAGGGCACATAGAGGAGGAGAAGGAGGTCGACCTGTGCACGAGGAGAAGGAGAAGGAGGTTGAGGGAAGAGAGGAGAGAACAAAAGGAGAAGGTAGAGATCGAGGGAACACTGGATAGAGGAGGAGTAGGGAATTCCATTTTAAACCTACACATGAGGAGAAGGAGATTGACAATCAATTCAACATGGTATTATTTCTCTTCTTTTAAGTTTTCTAGTATTTTTATCTTGAAACATGCCATGAACATGTTCACATTATCCATTTTATATTTCAATATTGGGATCATTAGTATCCCATTCATTACTGTAAATTCCCAAGTTTTTTCCACACTTATTACAAACCACTACTAAAATAGAGGGAACCCAACACCATCAATGAAGAAAACAAATTAAATAAATGACAATGAGAGAGTTGTGACTGTATGACAACTATTTTTCCCCTTTAATAAAACTTCATTTATGTGCAAGGGAGCAATATGTCTATGAGAAAATACCAAACATCTATCCCCCCAAAAAACATTCAATAAGGTGTGTGGGATAAACAAAAAAAAATTCACAAGAAGCTACCTAAAACCCTAGTATCATACTTAGAGCTTAATGTAAAGGCTTTGATCCAACACCTTAGGCCTATGAACCACTACCAAATTAAAGGGAACCCAACACCATTGTTCAGGTAAAAAAAATAAACTACAATTCAATTCTATTATTTCAATCCTTAAAGATTATGCTCACCACCCCCATTAATATCTCTTTTGTGTGGAGAATATTAGGGCCAAAATCCACTCATTCAAATCAGACTTAAAAAAATATAAATGAAGTAAAATTCAACTTTAGTTTTGGAATAGTACTCATGTAGACAAAACCATAAAGGGAAAATATTGCATGATCATGCAGACCCAAAATTCTTTATAGAACCCAACTAAGTTCTCCCTCAAATTCGAGATTCAAATTCCACCACTTGTCCTTTTTAATATTCCATGTTGTGATCATCCATACCACATAGTTGTATATGATTAGTCCACACATCCATTAAGTCAACCCTGATATTGTTAGTGTGGTAGTATGACACTTTCTAGGATTGTCATATGCATCTATAGTGTCTATTTACTATTCACGTCAATGTTTTATCTTCACCCACTATGAATATGTGCCATCCTTGTCTCATCTTGAATGAACACCATGTACGGAAATCTTGTGCTTTTAATCATATTTCATCCCATTTGTAGTCCAAGTCTCATCCCTTCAATTCTAAATGGTTTTTTCTTGGACCTAAAACATTATAGAATTATGTTTTGGTACAAGGTCAAGTTAGTGGGAAGTGTTGCACAAGTAGACAACATACGAATCTCACTCCACCCATTCTAGTATTGGACCAGAAATATCATAAAACACATGTTTACATCAATTATTGGTGTTGGGGAAGGTTCCATGCAACACTGAGGAACATAAGGGTCAATATCTACCTAGGTTCTTGAAAATGAAAACAATATGAAACACAATCATGCATTGTATCATGTTGAGAACCACCTCAATTTTTTTGTTGCATGTTCGATTGCTAAATTGAAAAATCACCATTTAGGTATGTATAATCTTTTGATTATGTCCTCTAGATATTATGGATCTATCAGTATAGGTTTATGGTTCACCAATGGATAAATTCTAACATGAATGTGTGATTCACCATATCCATAAGAAAACAATGGTTCCTTTTCCATGCCCATGCTAACATATTCACCTCATGCCTTCAACGGTGCCTTTCAGCTAGAATCAATGGCACATGCCCTCACTAATGTCACCTTACAATTAATATCAATGCCTTCAATGGTTCCTTTTCAAAATATTGATAATATCACCTCACCATCATCAATGCCTTTGATGGTTCCTTTTAACATCATCACTTCATGTCTTCATTAATTTCACCCCACGATAATTCCACCTCTAATGCCCTCACTAGTTGTAGGCTAGCATTTCCAAATTTCACCCTCCCTCATAATACTTGTTTCCTCTCACCTCTCTTTCCTTCACTAGTTCAACCCTACGATGTTAATCTTAAGAGGGAATTTGAGGAAACAAGGATTCATCATCTAGACCAAGGTGCAACAACATGTTTTTGAAGAAGTGAAGATGTTGAAGCTATGCACTACACCTATTCTTACACTACTACATATTTCTCATCCTTTTGATATAGAAGATTATGCATATGACTATGTGATAGGTATTTTTATGACATAACAATGTCATTACATTGTGTTTTACTTAGAGATATTCAATGATGCAATCCACAACTTTTTACATTATTATAGAGAGATGTGCTCCATTTCTTAAGTAGTTCACTAGTGGAGACACTATGTATAGGGAACATAAATTGTTATTCAATCTAACCATAAGCCACTACAGATCTAGAGAAATATTGAGAACACACCACATATGAAATGTAATTTCTTATAGCAATTCCAATTGGTTATAAAACATTTACACTGAAGAGATAAAAATGTTGAATACTATTTGAGTTGACCACCAATAGCATTCGTAGTGGTTCTTAACACAAAAAGGTGTGATATAGAACACTAGCAATAGTTCTACAATACACACATAAATTTTGTGAAATTTTATGCAACCATTCAATAAGGATGCCTCACTACCTACACAAGACTTATTGTTAATTAGGTTGATTTTCATATGAATAAAGATCTTTTGTATTGACTTTATAGGATGTCCTCACTTGCAAGTGAACCTAGAGATTTGTTGATTTGGTAATATCATTTATTGAATTTGGTTGGGCATTTTTTCACATCAAATATAGTTGCAACTTTACAACAACATTTTTATTCTCCATGTATGAGGCATGATGTTGAGCACCACCTCAATGTTTTTGTTGCATGTTCGATTGCTAAATTGAGAAATCACCATTTAGGTATGTCTAATATTTTGATTATGTCCTCTAGATATTATGGATCTGTCAGTGTATCTTTATGGTTCACCAATGGATAAATTCTAACATGAATGTATGGCTCACCAATGGATAAATTATAACATGAATGTATGGTATTTATCATTGATCTTAGTACATGTAAATAAATATTGCATCTTATTTAGAATTGCAGAACTACTAAATTGAAAATTGAATTTTGAAAAGAATATCATTTATTGGGAATTGAAGTTAGGACTTTGCATTGTGTTCATATTCATTTATTTTACTTGTTGAGTCATAACGTCATTAGTTTCACAACCACACCTTTTTGAGTAAGAAATGCCACTAAAAGTGATGCTTATAATTTAAAATTGATTAGTAACGATTTTATTTTCTAGGGTGCACAAACTAGCTGAGAATTTAGAGCCTTGGAATAGGATTTTGTGAGTAAACTTCTCCAAGGCTATTAAATCAACATATGTGTCTGAATAAGGGAGTGGAGAAATCCATTATATAATTGGTAATATCAGGAGGCTCCACTTATAGTGGATTTAAGCACGAGGGCACGTGAGGTTGGTTGAAGGGATATCCCCCTGATACCTTCTTAGCGTTAGATATATTTATGAGGATCTATTTCTATATGGGGATCTTTCTAGTACCTTTACCTCTATGAGAGGTGGTTATTTCAAGGTTTCAGGCTTTGTTACCCTGCCCATACGGTGGATATGACTTATGACTATTCTCATGTGCATTGGTTATATCATGGTTTCTTATTTGATTGAATTAGGTACCACATAGGTTACTTGCAGGGGTTATTCTGTAGGTACCTTAGGTCAGATAAGGGTCAGACAACACACATCCTTTATGGAGGATTACCTCTCTAGGGGGACCTGACTGACTAGTTGTTAAAACCATGAGGGATCTTATAATTGATTATGCTACCTCCAATCTTTAACAGAGGAGTCTTAGTCCCCTGTTGGGCGAGGCATACCTACTTTAGGGTGGGAGGCCCCTTTCAACCACTTTATCTTGGTTGTGTGCATATTGGCCTTTTGTTTATTTTACTTTGGTGTGCTCTTTTATTATTAGTTGGGATTATGATTTGTTTTTTCTTATATCATGAGTCTTGAGTCATCATGGATCGAGACCAAATTCCCTGCAGGTCTCACCTCTTGTTGCATTTTCCACAACATTTTGAGTTTTTTCCTTCTAAAAGGCATAAAATTATCTTATGTGGTACATACACCTCCACTTACCAGACTTTTCATCGTACAAGGATGAGTACTGAATCGATTCAAAATGATAATGGGATTCCTTCAACTCCCATACCCACTATAGTCAACGATACTCCTTTGACACCTTCAACCACTATGGTTGTAGTGTCGGAGGTTCCTATCATCATACTAGTGTGCGTGTTCTTGAGACTTGTGATCATATCTCTTACTTAGATGCACAAGGACAACCTGAATGGGAACAAGCTATGGAATATGAGATGAATCATATTTTGAAGAATCATACTTGGTATTTTGTGACTCGTCGTCAAGGGAAGGATGTCGTAAAATGTCCATGGGTCTATAAGACAAAATTTACCTTCGAAGGTGTTGTTGAGTGTCATAAATCTCACCTGGTTGCAAAAGGATTTTCTCAACAAGAAGGCATCGACTATAATGAGACTGTTTTTCCTGTTACCCCCCCATGCCTAGGGGTAATTAGAAGAGATCATGTCTCATGGTCCACAATGAAGATAGTGATCCCAACCATGATGATGATCAACATGTACACAAATAGCCGCCCATCAGCCCTCCTCAGATTTCCTCTTATACTTTAGATCAGCCAAGCTCATCACATCCTATCAACTTAGTGTATTGGATATGGTAAGAAAATGTCACCATGAGGTATGTTAGTCCCTCTTTCATGCGAAGTGTTGTGCTTAATATACTAGGCATATGGATGACAATCATTGGTTGAAGCTGTGGATAATGGATCACTATCTCAAGAAGTTATGTTTGTTTCCTTGTTTCACCTTGGTCGCCAACATGTGTGCCTAAGTCTCGTGTTGTCACCACCCAGGGAAAAGGGGTACCATTGGGGGGGACTCACAACGATAATGTTTTGTTTTCCCACCATACTTAACAATTTCCATCCTGGAGCCTGTCATAGTTTACTAATCTTTGGTAATGGTTCATGGTCCATTTTCTCATGAGAAGAGGGGCTAAAGGCCTAGAGGTTGATTGCATCTGCTAAGAAAAAGAAACATTCATAAAAAATAATTCTAAAGAAAGAAATAAAGAATAGGAAAGGACTCTAAAATCCAATCCAAACTTGAGCTCTACCCTTTTCGCGTTCACCCCCGTCCCAAAGTAATGATGCTATATCTTGAAACCTTATGAAGGGGACTTGCAAATATGATAAGAGGAAAAATAAAAAGGCATATTAAGGGGTTTGGAAAAACATAGAGCTTAGAAGTGGTAACTCAAAGAAAGTGCACCCTCCACAAAATAACTCACAAAAATGGAATCAGTGACACCATAAGATATGAAGCAACCCTGATCCATATCACTATCACACTTACTCTTGAAAGGTTCATTTATTTCACTACTTCCCCCGGGACATATTCCTTTGCTTGGGTATTTTCTTTCACTGCTTCCCCTGAGACATATTCCTCTTCTTGGGTATTTTGTTTCATTGTTTTGGTTGGCACACCTAATTGATCCAGATGAAGGTCCTCTCATATTCAAACTTGCCAACTTACATACAGTCCTGAGGTGCTAGTGTGAAATTTGAAAGGGATACTAATGTGAATTGTTCATGTGGCTTATAACTTAAATAACAATGTACTTTGCATTATTTAAGGACTTGTATATCTTAAGAACATTAGCTTTACTTTATTTCATATTTTTTTTTTATCACGATGCCCTTGACATGGTTCTTTGAAGGATGCCCTAGGTTTTCATATATCATATGGGTAGCATGGGAAATATAGAGATAGGAATCGAAAATTCTCTAGGAACAATAGCCTCATGACCATACACGAACTAAAAAGGTGGTTTCTTATGTAATTGCTTGGTATTGGTCCTATATTCCCATTATACTATAGGAATTCTCTAATCCCAACCATCTCTATTACATAACAAAATTTAGTCAAAACCTTCCCTAAATTATTATTAAATATTCTCTAGTCTCATTAGCCTAAGGATGATAAGGGATACTTTTATGATTCTAGATAAGAAATTCCCTACTCAAAGTATCTATAGTGGTGTTCAATAAGTTTCTACCTTGGTCATTGGTCAAATTCCTTGGGCAACCAAACCTTCTAATAAAATTCTCAAAAATAAATTTGGCTACATTATCAATCATAAAATCCTATGTAGGTGCAACTTTTTCCCATTTAGTGAGATAATCAGTTGCAATGATGATATATCAATATTTAGAATTGGAGAGTAGGAGGTTTAATATATCACACAAAGTCAATATCTCATTTCTCAAAAGGTTGTATATCCCTTACTGGATTAAATGGTAGTTCATCTCTCCTATAAGGTTTACCTACTTTTTGATAGACATCATAAGTTCTAGCATACTCCTTAGAGCCCTTAAATATGGTTGGCCACCTAAGACTAGCTTGGATAATATTGTGATCTATTAATTTTCCTCCAACATTCCCTCTTGCAACTCTTTGATGAAATTCCCATAGAATATCATTCCTTTAATGATCCATCACACATATCTAAATAATAACATCAATCCCCAATTTTTATAATTGTTATGCGATTAACTGGTAATTTGCAGCTCTAACCACTAACTAATGATTTTGAATTATGGAATAATCTTCAGGAGAAACACTAGTAGTTAGAAAAAAATCAGTCTCCTCTATATATCTCAATATAGCTTCTACTTTTAATGGTTTGTATCTGGAACATTATCATCCAATGCACCACCTGGTTCTCTTGACTCAATCCTAAAGAGGTGATTAACCATTACAATAGGTTTAATAGGTTTAACCACAAATTCAAAGGAGAAATATTGAAAGAAGAGAAACCACCTACAAATATAACCCTCTAGAACAAGCTTATTTACCAAATATTTCAATGCAAAGTGATTTGCATAAAAGTTAAAGCATCCTCCTAGAAGGTACTGTCTTAACTTCTATAGAGAATAAACCATGGAAATTCCTTCACACTATATGGTGATGTAGTTGTGCTCAACTTGTGAAATATTCTTAGTTGAAAAATATATACGGTGATCTAAATTTACTTCTCTTGGTTCCACAAGAACCTTTCCTAATGCTATGAAAAATCATGTACATGTACATGAAATTTTACATTAGAATTAGGAAACACCAAAATTATATCACTTACCATTTTTTGTTTGAGTATATTAAAAGTAGCTTCACATTCAAGGGACCACAAGAATAGTTTATCTTTCTTCAATAACTTCTCTAGAGGCTCTATTATCACTCTATGATTGAGGCATAGTTGTAGATGAACCTTATGTAGTAGTTATTATGTACCAAAGTAGACTACATATATTTAACATTATTTGGTGTAAGTAGATTCATAATGAAAACAATCATGGAAGGGTCCACCATTAGTCCTTCCTTGTAGATAATGTGTCCCAACAAAATTTCAAATGGTACATAGAATATGCACTTCTTCAAATTTAGGGAGATATAGACCTTCCTACATTTATCAAACATTAACTTCAACAACCCAATATGTTCCTTCAACAATTTATATACAGTTAAATCATCCATATATACCTCAAAAAACTTGTGAATGAAATCTCTAAACGTTGTAATCACAGCTTGAGAAAAGATTGTTGATTAATTGTGTTAGTTCCCATTGATGTCAACCCTTGAAGAAAGTCTGGTAGCGAATTCTGGTGGCACAAAGGTTTGGGTAATGGACCCAAGTTTGTTTGATGGATAATGGTATGAGTTTTGATATATTTGCAGGTAATACTATTCTATATGGATAGTACATGTCATGCCATTTTCGATGGTATGTGGAATGTCACATAACTCCTCACGGTTACAGAGTTATGGCCATGTGATGTTGGATAACCCTCATGAGTCATCTAGAAGCCCCAAAAAGTCAAAGTGTTTGCAAAAGAAATTATTTAAATAATAAAGTTAATGCAGAGTCCCTAAAATAAGGAAAGTGGGATGCTACATGAAAGTTTAAATAAGAGGCAAAACTCTCTCATTTAATCACACTTGAATATCATTGAATCTCTCTTTTTGTGAAAGGTTATTTGGGAAGGTATTATTGATAGAGAAAATTATAGCAGAAAAAGTGTGGCAGAAAAAGTGCGGCAGAAAAAGTGTGGCATAAAAATTGTGGTAGAAAAAGTGTGGCAGAAAAATCACGGCAGAAAAAGTGCGGAAAAAAAAGTGCGGCAGAAAAATCACAGAAGAAAATTCGCGGCATAAAAAGTGTGGAAGAAAAATCACAGCAGAAAAAGTGCGGCATAAAAATCACGACAACAACATGGTTGGGGTCTACTTATGAGAGATATGGCACATCTTGTTTGAGGTATGTTTTGTGAGATAGGTTTTAAGAGATGGTATTGGATGTTCAATATTGCTGCATATATCATATTTGTTGAGGGATACAATTGGTATTTTGTTGTTGGTATTTGGCATATGGGTATTGGTCTTTTGGTTGTGATGTGTTGTTGACGTTGTTGGTTTATCTTGAGGCTACATAATAGTGAGGTTGTGGCACATGGTTTGATGTAAGGGATTATGGTATTTTGTTATGGATAGTGTGATGCATTGCTAGAGAACTTTTGATGGTTATATTGGTATATGTACTTGGTGTATGGTTGAGGTACATGGTTAAGATAAGTAGTTGATGAGTTGGCACATACATGAGGTATATACTTGATGATGTTGGTACATCTCGATGAGTCACATTTGATGTGTATTTGATGCATGATTGGTACATATTTGATGCATGGTTGATGCACTCATTGATGGTACAGTTTGAGGTATAGGTTGGTGCATGGTTGATGAACTTGTTTATGGTACAGGTTGATTACAGGTTGTTTAGATAGGTTATTGTGACAGGTTATTTGTACAGGTTTGGTGCATGGTTGATACATGCATTTGTTTATGGTACAAGTTGAGGTACAGGTTGATGTATGGTACATGTTGGAATAGGTTATTGGTACATGTTGTTACAGGTTGATTACAGATTTATTGGTACAGTTTTACATCAAAATATCTCATAGTGATAGTGTGACAATGGTTCCATCATTCTACTTCTACGTCAGAGTGGTTGGACATGGAAAGGATAGGTGGTTGTAGCCACCTTCTGGTTGTAGACAAATAACATAGGGGGTCATAGCCTCCTTCTGGTTGTAGCCAGATAATTGGGGAGTTGGAGCTTCCCTCAGGTTGTAGCTTGATAAATTAGGGGGTTGGAGCCTCCTTCTAGTTGCAATTGGAAAAAAAAGGAAGTTGGTTCTTCCAATGAATGCAATTCTTCAAGACATATAAGAAAAATCATCCCGTGGGTTTCTCCCACTTTGGGTTTCCACGTAAAAACACTGGTGTACTATGTATGTGTATGATTGCTCATTTGTTCATTTACTCTGCAATTATTGTATGATAGTGCTACAATGATATAACACTTGCATTATATGGTTGAAAAGGTTTAAATTTCTCTATTATTGATTCACCCCCCCTCTCAGTAATCCAACAATTGGTATCAGAGAAGGTTCCTTCAGAAATCAGTTTAACCACTAAAAGGTAGATCATGGAGAGTAACAATATGTATAAAAATGGAATAACACAATTTGATGGACAAAAGTATTCATTTTGGAGGAGAAGGATGAAAACATATATACAGGCACATGGATTTGAAATTTGGCAATCAGTTGTAGATGGATACAAAGAACTAGAAGTTCCACCGACAAATGAAAAAGCAATGAAACCCGAGAAAAATAATTCCAAAGCCACAAATGCACTTCTGAATGTTCTTTGTGAATCATTATACACCAAATTTATACATTGTAAATATGCTAAAGAGATTTGGGACAAGATCGAAAATATTTATGAAGGATATTCAAAAGTCAAAGCAACAAAGCTTCAAACTTACAGAGGTTAGTTTGAACAACTAAAGATGAAGGAAGATGAGAATATTGAAGCTTACTTCTTATGAGTCGATGAAACACTAAATGTGATCATAGGATTGGGAGAACAAATTAAAGAATCTGTAATTGTTCAAAAGGTACTAAGATCTCTTCCTATGAGATTTGATCCTAAGATATCAACACTAGAAGAAAGAGAAGATCTAGACTCGATAAGCATGGATGAACTACATGGAATATTCACAGCATATGAAATGATAACTGAACAGGTAAATCCAGATATAAAAGAAGAAAATTTCAAAGCATCCAGAAGGCCAAAGAAAAAGGGAAAGGAAAAAGAAAAAGAACATAGCAGGAGCAATGACATCTTGGAAGATGATGAAGAAATAGCTAACTTTGTCAGAAGATTGAATAAGGGAACCAACGACAGATATAAAGGTAAGTTTATGTTTATTTGTTTTAATTGTGATGGTATTGGTCATTTTGCTAACAAATTTCCTCATAAGAAAAATAAGAGGAATGATGAAGATTACTCAAATAGAAAACAAACATACAAAGGAAAAAGAACCACAAAGAAAGATTTCAAGAAAAGATTGTGCACCAAAGAAGACATCTCCTCATCAGATGAATATGAAGTTAGTGACAATGATACATAAAGAGTTCTATTCATGGAAGTAGAAGACTCTGACAAACAAGACACCGAAGAAGAATATGAAGAGGCCAAAGAAAAATATGAAGAGGCATAAGTTGACTATCGAGAAGAATTGTTGTGTGCCATAGAAGTTATAAGAAGAGAGAAGAAGAAAAACAAGAAGCTACAAGCAGAACTAAAAAAGAAAGAAGACACTCAGGAACTAGAACAAATGATCACAAATTTGAAGGCTCAAATAGAAGAAGATAAAATAATTGAAGAATCACTCAAAGAAAAGCTAGAAGAAAGAGATAAGATCATTGGAAATTTGGAAGAAGAGATTGTCACATTAAGAAAGGATCTTCAAAAGAAAAACATGCAAAACAACTCAAAAGTTTTGGATGACATTATCAGAAGTAAAAAAACTCATCATGACAAGTCCGGACTTGGATACAATTAGAAATAAAAGGGATCAAGCTCCTAAACAAAAAAAAAGGAAACATATCCAAAAAGCTATGCAAAAAAATCAAAGGGGATAGGAATATCTATAAGGAATATTACAGGGACACTCCTCCACTGAGAAGATTCATATTTCAGAATCAACAACTGAAAGATAGGCCTCAGGAAGAAAAAGGATTCAAAAGAGCAACTCCTTTCAAAAGATCTTCAACTCCCAGGTATCAAACTATCTTTTTTGGTTTATGTTATGCATGTAATAATTTTGGACATAAAGCTATGAATTGTAGATCTAACAACATGAACATAAATAACTTTGAAAGTCACACACAAAAGGGTTATCCAAGAAGGCCTAGTGAAACACATAGAAGAAGTTACAATAGGTTTGAATTGTTGAGCACTGAAGTGGAATGATACAAGTGTAAAAACTTTGGACACATGGCCAAAGATTGTAGAATGACAATTCCTCCTAGAGAACCAAAATAGAACAATAACAGTCACAGACAAGAACCTCATAAGATAACATGGATAAGAAAGCAGAATCAATATAGCAATGAAGAATGCACACTCTCTCTACAAGCTAAGTAGAAGAAACATGGTTGGTATGTTGACAGTGGTTGTTTGAAACACATGACAGGTGATAAATACGTGTTTCTTACATTAAGAAAGGAAAGAGATGGACTAGTCTCCTTTGGAAATGATGATTCAGCTAAAATCATTGGAAAAGGCACAGTCATAATTGGAAACAAGAATACCAAGGAAAAAAATGTTCTACAAGTAGAAATATGAAACATAATCTTCTAAGTGTGAGTCAAATGTGTGACCAAGGTCATAAAGTTACTTTCTATTCAAAAAAGTGTGAGATAAGGAAAGAAGGTTTAGGAAAATTGATTGCAAAAACTACAAGAACTTCAAGCAACATATATGTACTAAGTGAAATTGGAAATGAAAAGTGTTGTCTAGGAAAGGAAGATGAAAGTTGGATATGACATAGAAGAATGGATCACATACACTTTGATAACCTTATCAAAGTAAGAAAAAATGAAGCAGTTAGAGAAATTCCCTAGATTACGAAACCGACCAACACTTTATGCAAGCATTGCCAACAAGGAAAGAAAACAAAACCAGGTTTAAATCAAAAGAATATTCAATGAAAAGACCACTGGAAATTGTGCATATTGATCTAGTTGGACCAACTACAACAAAGGGTTTAAAAGGTGAGAAATACTTTATGTTATTAGTTGATGATTATACAAGAATGACTGCATTTTTCTTCTCAAGAATAAGTCATAAGATTTTGAAAACTTCAAGGTCTACAAGGAAATGGTTGAAAATGAAATGGATTCAAAAATCAAATGTTTGAGATATGATAATGGAGGATATTTCACTTCAAAGTAATTTATGGACTACTGCAAAAGGCATGGAATAAAAAGGAAATTCTTCGTTGCTAGGACAACTCAATAGAATGGAGTTGTTGAAAGAAAGAACATGAGAGTATAGGAAATGGCTCGAACAATGTTAATGGATTCCAAATTGATAGATATATTTTGGACACATGCAGTGCATACAATGGTTGACATTCAAAACATATTAATGCTCAGAAACACCAATGACAAAACTCCCTACGAGCTATGGAAAGGAATACCAACAAATTTGAAGCACTTCAGAGTATTTGGAAGAAAATGCTACATCAAAAGAGAAGATGGAAGAATGTGAAAGTTTGACTCTCATGTCAACAAAGGAGTACTTGTTGGTTAGTCGAGTACAAGGAAAGCATACAAGTGTTACAATTTGAGGTTGAAAAAAGTTGTGGAAAGAATCAATGTAACGATTGATGAAACAGGTGGACGTGAACTAAAGGAAGAAGAAAATGAATCAATGGAACAACTTTACAAATAAGAAGCAAAAGATGAAGAAGAAGTAGAAGCGAAATATGAAAAGGATCAGACAAAAGTAGAAGAGCAAGTTCAACAAGTGCCTCCAAAGTCACCTAGCAAACAAGTATAGAAGAATCATCCTTCAGATCAGATTATCAGAAAAAAAAATGCAGGAGTTGAGACTAGAAGAAGAATATGTTCACCAGAAAAAACACACCTAACACTCTCATCTATTATTGAACCAAATAGTTTTGAAGAGGCCAGGAAGGATGAATTTTGGAATAAGGTGATGGATAAAGAATTGGATCAAATATAGAAGAATGACACTTGGGAATTGGTTCTAATACCAAAGAATAAGAATGTGATTGGCACAAAGTGGGTATTCAAAAATAAATTAAATGAATATGGACAGGTTACAAGGAACAAAGATAGATTGGTATGTAAAGGATATGCATAGGTTGAAGGAATTGACTTTGAAGAGATATTTGCTCCAGTTTCTAGAATGGAATAAATCTGATTATTCATAGCTAATGCATGCTCCAAGAATATTAAATTATATCATATGGACATGAAATCATATTTTTTGAATGGGGAACTTGAAGAATAATTCTACATTAAACAACTAGAAGGATTTCAGTTGTCAGAGAACGCATATTATGTGTGTAAATTAAAGAAGGCCTTGTATAGTCTAAACCAGGATCCTAGAGCATGGTACTCTAGACTGGATAAATATCTACAATAGGCAGGGTTCATAAAAGGAAGTGCAGACAACAAACTCTACATCAAGGTAACTCAAGATATTATTACTTGAAGTTTATGTTGATGATATTATTTTTGGAAGTACTGATGACAGGTTACGACAGAAATTTGCAAAGGATGTGTAGAATGAATTTGAAATTTCATTACTTGGATAACTATCCTTCTTTCTGGATCTTTAGATACGTCAAATCAACCAATGAATTTTTATTTCTCAAACTAAGTATATTAGAGAAATGTTAAAGAGGTTCGGAATGGAAGATTGCAAATAAGTTACCACTCTTATGCAAACCAATTGCAAGTTGAGAAAAGATGATGATTCAAAGTATAAAGACCAGAGGCAATATAGGTCAATGATTGGTAGCTTACTATATGTGACAACATCTAGACTAGATGTAAGGTAGGCAATTGGACAGGTGGCATGATTTCAGGAAGCACCAAAGGTATCACATGTATTAGAAGTGAAGAGGATTTTCATATATCTCAAAGGAACAAAAGAGTTTGGATTATGGTATCCGAAAGGAAACGATCTATCACTTATTTCCTACATAGATGCATATTGGGTAGGTTGCATTGATGACCGACGAAGCACTAGTGGAGCAATGTTCTACTTGGGTGCGTTTTTAGTATCATGGTTAAGCAAGAAACAATCATCGATATCCTAATCTACAGTTGAGGCAGAGTATATTGCAGCAACATCATGTTGTACACAGGTTCTATGGATGAAACAAACTTTGACAGATATGCATGTTGACTATGATGAGCCCATTCCAATCTATTGTGATAATATAAGAGCCATCAATATCTCAAATAACCCGGTGATGCACTCCAAGATGAAGAACAGTCCAATCAAGTATCACTTTCTATAGGAATAGGTTGCAGAGAAGAACATTAGAAGTCAACATGTGGGCACACAAGAACAAGTGGCATATATCTTTACAAAACTACTTCCAAGATAATCCTTTGAGTTTCTTTGCCAAAGACTCAAAGCAATTTATACTCCAAAATGAATGATTTTGAATTCTTATCTTATATGTCTTAGATTTACATGAGGAAGCACCATAAAGAGGACAATTCATGTTGGGAGATCGATTTTAGGAAGATTTCAGTTAGGGGGAGAATCCGTAGATGGAAAGATAACTTTTCCATTGATGACAAAGGGGGAGAGATTTGTCAGATGCAAAGATAAATTTTCTTGTAGAAAGAGAATAGAGGCATGGTTCCAGGGGGAGAATGAGTGATATGAATTCAGTATTGCATCAAAATGTTTCCATCAATTCCAAAGGGGGATATTTTTTATTAAATGAGTCAGTTTCCATTGATGTCAACCCTTGAACAAATTTCGATAGAGAATTCTGGTAGCACAAAGGTTTGGGTAATGGACCCAAGTTTGTTTGATGGATAATGGTATGAGTTTTATATATTTGTATATAATACTATTCTAGATGGATAGAAAATATAATGTCGTTTCCGGTGGTATGTGGAATGCCACATAACTCCTGATGGTTAGAGAGTTATGGCCATGTGAAGTTGGAGAACCCTCATGAGTCATCTAGAAGACCCAAAAGGTCAAAGTGTTTGAAAAATAAATTATTTAAATAATAAATTTAATGGAAAACTCCCTAAAATAAGGAAAGTGGGATGCTACATGAATGTATAAATAAGAGGCAAGGCTCTCTCATTTAATCAAACTTGAATATCATTGAATATCTATTTTCATGAAAGGTTATTTGGGAAGGTATTATTGATAGAGAAAATTGCAGCAGAAAAAGTACGGCAGGAAAAGTGCAGAAAAAAAATCATGGCAGAAAAAGTGCGACAGAAAAATAGTGGTAGAAAAAGTGCGGAAAAAAATTTGCAGTAGAAAAAGTGCGGCAGAAAAAGTGCAGCACAAAATCATGACAGAAAAATCACGGCGGAAAAATCGCGACTGAAAAAGTGCGGCATAAAAATCGCGGTAGCAACATGGTTGGGGTCTATTTATGAGAGATATGGCACATCTTGTTTGAGGTATTTTTTGTGAGATAGGGTTTATCTCTTGAGACGGTATTGGATGTTCAATATAGCTACATATATCAGATTTGTTGAGGGTTACAATTGGTATTTTGTTGTTGGTATTTGGCATATGGGTATTGGTATTTTGGTTGTGATGTGTTGCTGAGGTTGTTGGTTTAGCTTGAGGCTACATAACAGTGAGGTTGTGTCACATGGTTTGATGTAAGGGTTTAAGGTATTTGGTTATGGATAGGGTGATGTATTGCTAGATAACTTTTGATGGTTGTATGGGTATATGCACTTGGTGTATGTTTGAGGTACATGGTTGAGACAAGTAGTTGACAAGTTGGCACATACATGAGGTGTATACTTGATGATGTTGGTACATATTGATGAGTCATAGTTGATGTGTATTTTATGCACGATTGGTACATATTTGGTGCATGGTTGATGCACTCGTTGATGGTACAGGTTGGTGCATGGTTGATGCACTTATTTATGGTACAGGTTGATTACATGTTGTTTGGATAGGTCATTGTGACAGGTTATTTGTACAGGTTTGGTGCATGGTTGATGCATTTGTTTATGGTACAAGTTGAGATACATGTTTATGTATGGTACATGTTGGCACAAGTTATTGGTACAGGTTGTTACAGGTTGATTACAGGTTGATTGGTATAGGTTTACAACAGTATATCTCATAGTGATAGTGTGACATTGGTTCCATCAATCTACTTCTATGTCAGGGCAGTTGGACAGGGAAAGGACATGTAGTTTTAGCCACCTTTCGGTTGTAGATGAAGAAAATAGGGGGTCGTAGCCTCCTTCTGGTTATAGCCAGAGAATTGGGGAGTTGGAACTTCCCTCAGGTTGTAGCTTGAGAAATTAGGAGGTTCGAGCCTCCTTCCAGTTGCAGCTGGAAAATAAAGGAAGTTGGTGCTTCCAATGAATGTAATTCTTCAAGACATGTAATAAAAATCATTCTGCGGTTTTCTCTCACTTTGGGTTTCCATGTAATAACACTGGTGTACTTTGGATGTGTATGATTTCTCATTTGTTCATTTACTCTGCAATTATTGGATGATAGTTCTACACTGATATAACACTTGCATTATATGGTTGAAAAGGTTTAAATTTCTCTATTACTGATTCACCCCCCCTCTTAGTAATCCAACAAAGATACCTAGTGCATTCTTGAGCCGAAAAGGAATGAAATTATAACCAAAAGAACCTTGTTTTCTAGTAAAGGTGGTCTTATTATTGTCTTCTTTTTCAATTCACACTTGATATATCTTGAAGAGCAATATGTAAAGGAATAATCCTATTTTCCTACAACTTGATCAATCACCTCATCACTAAAAGGAGTGGGAAAAGTATCATACAGAAGTAGAGTTTAAGATTCTAAAATCCACACAAAACTTAATGTCATGAAAGTCCTTATTGCTATGAATAACAATAGGAATGATCTAATTGGATTCATGTACTCAGAATATTAATCGAATTTAGAATATTATGTCAAATTATTTCTCTACCGTCTCCTTAACCTTGGGATTAAGATGATAGGGTTGATGGTTAAAAAGATTAGAATATGACCACAAATATATTCTCATCTCCCCAAACTCTTATTGAATCCCTTTCATCTTAGTAAAAATCTACAAAACAATTTGTTGTATTCTTTCAATAGGGCCTAAATATTAGGCATGATCTTCTCATCCTTGTAATCTCCTTAGAAGCCATTTTACGCCATCCTTCACTTCCAATATTGACTTTTTGCAACTTCAAATTCTAGTGATATATCATACTATTAACATCATTATTATTTTCTTTAATCAATCAGAGCCTTTACAAGGAGATGTCTTCATCTGTATTTTTGTGTAAAAAATTCAATTAAAAATTATGTCGAAATTCTAAATTAGAAACTTAGTGTCTTGAACTTCAGAATTTGAGTACCAAGTACATGGTGATGTCTTCATCTATATTTAAGGATTTATAGGTGCATTGTCAAATTGTGTTTCTTGATTTGAGTACCAAGTACACGGTGTCACTAGCTAGCTACACTAGACAGAAACCACAAAGATCAATATGGTGATAATGGCATCCATAGGTCCCAACATTTCATCGGGAAGTGACCAATTATCTCTAGCATTGAGATAAAAGTCCCTAATAAGGGAGTGATTGGAGTGGTACCAATTCAGTGGTGTGCAATATATGATTTTATCCCATTGTAAAAACACTTCAAGTTCTTAGTAGATTTCCTTGAACTCTTATGTTTTCCATCAATGATTTTGTTTCCCTTTAGTTTTTGATTTCCTTTGTCCTTACTCTTTACTTTAAAGGAACTTTTGTATGCTTTGATATTTCTTATAAACTATTTATTGAATCTGTCCCTTTTTAATAATTGTCTACACAACTTAAATGTAATGTTAGTAATCTCCTTCGTGACATTTAAAGTTTCAACAAAATTTTCAAAGGAGATAAACTCTTCAAGGTAATCACTACCAAATATTGGACTTGTAGCAACTTATCATTTGTTATGGAAAACTTTATTAACATCATGACCTCTCTATTCTTCGAGTGAAGGAATTATTTCACATTCTCATCATCAAAGTTTCTCCTACCCTTTCCTATGACCAATCCTAACAATCCATTGCATTGGAATCTAGTAATCATACATTGCTTCTAGACATTGAAATTGTGACCATTGGCCTTCTTACTAGGGTTCAAAATTATATACAAGAAATGCACTAGTTTTTCTCAACAAATAAATGTCAAGCACCAATGGAATAATTTAACTAATCCCAAGAAATCAAAATTCACCTCCAAAACTTAGTTGTGTAGACACATTGTTATACCACCCAACACTATACCTAATGATGCCACATTGGCATCAATCCAACCCCAACATTATCTTGTTGGGTTCTAGTAGAATTTGTTTTGTTTAATTGACTCTAGAAAATAATTTTTTAAGTAAACAATTCAATTAAAAATTCTTTTGAAATTCTAAATTAGAAACTTAGTGTCTTGAACTTCAGAAATTTTACCTCTTTCCTAGATTTTCCAAGATATAGTCCCCGAGAATTTACATCCTCAGCGATGGTATAAAATATAATAAAACAATAGAAACAATTGATGATATTTCACTTCTTAACAACCCTAATCCACTAGGCAATTTAAGAGAAAAGATATCAAGCTTATGCCACAAGTTTTAACATTCTAGGGAAATCTTATCATGCATAAACTAGATCTGAAAGTCACTTTCTGTCATTGATGGTGTTATAGGATGTACAAGAAAATATGTATTTTTCATATCTATCTTCATTGAGTGAGGGGATTTTAGGTAGAATAGATGAAAGTGAGACATCTAGTAGGTCTAACAGGCGGAGATCAACTAGAGGTGAGAAGATCAGAAGAAAATTCCATAGACGCATGGGATTTTTTCTTGCGAAAGGGGGATCATGTTATTATGATCATGAGAGAATAAACGACATAGAGGTGCCCTTGAGGTAAAAACATATAGTGAAACGATGGATACCCAAGGATCTTCCTGAAACAAAAACTGTTTTTTGTGTAAACGAAAGGATATACCAAATTGCTCCATCGTCATTACATAGTTTGGGGATATTTTCCATGGATGGAATAAAGGTCTGTTACGAAGGATTAACTGAATTTATGGAGTACATCGTACCCTGTTATATCTACAAATATTTAATATGAATAGTCCAATATCTAAAAAGTATGCAAAGATATGTCTTGGCTGCAAATTATATACAGCTAAAAGACAATGATCAAAATAAAGGAGAAACTATATATATTGATAGAAGGCCAAAAGAAATGGATCATATTGCATGGTTTATAAAAAGTACATGACCCACGACCCACGACCAAAAATAAGAGACCCAATTGCATATTTGAGGGGCGTGAAGGAAACCATGTATTCGTATATGCAATAAAATCAATAGCTGCAGGGGAAGAGTTATTGATTGATTACAATTTGAATTGAATAGATATAGATGTTGCTATTATGGGGGAGGTACGTATACTAATTTACCCAACTTGTAAGCAATGACTCTTATATTTTATGATTTTCATTATGTTCTTTACGATCTAAATCCATTTGGAAAGATTTTGTCTATTTACTCAGTGTGTCCTATTTTTGTTATCAACAATAACATTCATCCTTGGATATCAATAAATAGGGAGGATTTCTCATTCATTTGAATTTATTTCTCAAGATAATGATCATGGTTCTAATTTTACTGTAATTTGGCAGGCTGGTCCTGGTAAATCAAAAGTGGCCTCAGAACATGATGTTGATGATGATTTGCTCAGTGAAACAGATAAGTATGAATCCCCCACCCCTATGGTTTTAATTAGAAAAAACATCAATAAAGAAAACAAGTAACTAGCTCACTTGTTATATATTCTAGATCAAACTTCTGAGGTAGAATAAAGGATCAAAGAAGTTATGACAAGGATTAAGACATATAAGGTAATAACCATAATTTCAAGTGGTTTTATTTTTATGTCATAAGATCAATTATGAAAGATTGATTTTTAAATTTTACATTATCTAAATGAAAAAATGTTTTCTTTATTATATAAATATTTTTGGATCTTGTTGACACCGACATGCATGGTGTCGGTAGTAGTGGCATTGCATAGATTCCATAGGGTCCTGACACAAGCCCTCATATAGCTGCAAGGACACAACTATTAAGATCTTCACCTTCCACACCATTAAGTGGGAGCCATGAGATGTAAACCGAGGAAGCGAACACACAGGTAGGCTCTAGAAGTGGTTACAGAGATGAGGCTGATGATTTGACAAACTATATGGTTATTTTTCCTAAATAAAGATGTGTGACAAACACAAGGACCCTTAAGGGAACATTTATGGTCAACAATGAAGGGCTTCCATTAAAGCAAGTTAAAGTCCCAGGTAATTTTTAAAATTTTAATTGTTTCATGTTCTCCATGTAGACAAATATAAATCATCTAAATTATTTTTTTTAAATTAATAATCATATAATCATTTTTCATGTAGGGAATAACGATTTTTATAGGTCCTTGGAGAATAAGGCATTGCTGATTTTTGGGCCCACCAGATGGGAGAGGTGGAATTCCTAGAATTCCAACCTCAAAAAATAATTGATGGATTATCTCGAAAGCCTTTTTGGTGTAGACACATTTAATAAGACCTTGGCCACCGCCACAACTGGACAATATTTAAAATATATGCAAGAAACATATAGGAAGCACTTGAAACAAAATGATAGGTATGAGTGTCCTATGATGATTCCAGAGAGGGAGTGGAAGGCCCTCATTGAGGATGCAAAAGAGAAGAAATTGACAGATGAAGGAAAAACACCCTCTGGTCCCAGAAGGTAAATTAAAATTTCAATTCAATACCTTCAATGTTTTTTAGATGTAAATAAAATTGTGGTATATATTAACATACTTGAATTTTTTTATGATAGGTTGACTAACTGATCCAAAAAGGATCCAGAGAAGGTTAAGAACAACTTAGAATGCATAGAAGAAAATTAGAACAATCAAAATGGCTTCAGCAGACAACAAAAGGGAAAAACTTCAAAGTTCGCAAAACTCTATGAAAAGGGAATAATCACGAAGAGCCCATCGCAATATTTATAATGATGCAAATGGCTCGTCAAACATAGTTACAAATCAAAAGTTATAAGGGGTCAAAGTTCAGTCAAACTTGGTCAAAAGTCAAAAAGGCAAAGTGACACATGGCACCACTACAAGGGTGACATGTGGCACAACTGAGTTGGTGTGGGATGATGTGGCAAGGATGGTAGACATGTGGGCAAGTTAAGTGATGAAACGTTTCAGTTTCATGGGAAAATCATATTGTGACAAGTGGCAGTTTTGTGGACAAATTACATGGTGCCACGTGGAACCCCTCCAATGGTTGATGGGTAAAAGTTTTATGACTCCACAAGAGTCGAACTCATGACCTCTCACTAGCCCAAAGGCCCCACAAATCCACGCTACCACTAAAACACACCATGTTGCTTGTTAGTAATATGTTCCAAATATTATTTAAATGTATGTTTGAACTAAGGCGCTAAAGGGAGTGGCTAGGCCTTCGACCCATCCGCTGATCACATGATTTAGCCCATGTGACCATAGTATTTCTCCCACTTAGGGGATTAACCCAACTTTCCACCAAGTTTATCATATTCCACTATCTTTAGAACATTTTTCCATTTAACCACTCGCCAAAACCTCCACCATAATTAGCGGAGCATGCCAACAATATGTTAAAAGTGGGAGTTCATGGGATTAGACCTCAGAACCTCCCCAACAGCCTATGCCTTAACTTAGGCTCCGCCAACGAATTCATTTATGCCTAAATACCCACAAAACATTATATAAGGAGACCTTTGGTTCAGAGTTCAGGGAGTGCATTCGATACACAAGAGATGAGAGAGGCATGTGATACCAGGGCACATCCGTACAATACAAATTTAGATGCATTTTTCAATATTCTGTACATATTTTGAGATATGTCAGTCATTTATTGCAGGAGCAATGGCATGCAAACCGAGGAAGGGGTGCCTCTTGGGCCAAAAAGAGTCTGACTCAGATTGAGACATGGAGACAATCATTTTTAGGTCAAACAATGCCACAAATGTAGTGGTGGTGTTAGTTTTCTGATATGAGAAAAGATTATGTGACTTAACTCCAAAATGAGGTATACTTATGTATTTTTCCCAATTCTTTTGTGGAGTTAATAAAAATACCTACCCATTTGAGAACAGACCCAGAGATGTAGTCCACCAGGGACAAACTCCATTATCAAGTTCTTTGTGTTCATATTGCATGATTATGTCTCTTTCTTTTTGAGTTTCCCTTATTTACGGTGTACTTTAGTTTATGATCATTTAATACAGTTGTTTAATAAGTTACTTAATGAAAAGATCTTGGATCAGTAACACATCAAAGGAAACAAAAGAAAGAATTTCCAAATGTGGCCAACACATGCTAGTTCAGGGCGACTACTTGAAGTTGCAGTCATGGATTGTAAGTGCCTAAATATATTATTTGTATCGCCTTAAAAATTTTAGGTAATTGCAGTGAATAACATTAAAAATACACACTTATGCAATGTAGGGTGATGAGTTTGGTACTGAAACCACAGAGGAAGACCTCCATATTGGTTACAAGTACAACTATAAAGTTGTAGTTGAACACCGAAAAAAGATTGGGGCAGATACCAAGAACTACTTGGCAGAATAAAGAAAATAAAATTCAATCCACATTAACCTTTATTATTAATATAATACAATCATGTTGGATATTATTAATATTTACAACTTTGTTTTAATCAGGGGAGCAACACTGTCAACGAACGCACTAGTATTGGAGAGGAGTCTGTTGATAGAAGTTTGCAACCAGAATATGGTTATCCCATGCAATCCAAATTTTCCATGGGGGTGAATCCTGACGATGGTGCTATGACCGAGCTGGCACACGATGGTAATATGGTTTTATTTTAATTATATACTTAATAATTTCATAGTTATACATTTGTACTTCTATTTTTTTTTACATATACATTTATGATTTTCCTTATAAATTTTGTGGTCTCAATGGAATATAATGTTGTACTTGAGGCTCATACAGTTGAAGAGGATCATGCAGGGGAAACCATTCCAACAGTGTTGACTAGTGCACTAGGTAAATAATGACATTGAGAGGATGCAATCACAATAAAATTTTGAAGAGCACCCAGAGAACGAAGATGTAGATATTGATGAAATGATTAGGAACTATAGATCTAAGAAGAAGAGGCCGGATAAAAGTACTAAATGATGATGTACATGAATATTTTAATAACTATTTAATATAAAAACTATTTTCACCATATTTCGCTTTCCCGCAGCCTTACATTAAGACCATTTTCATGATTACATATGAGTTTAGACCTATTATTTTCCAAATCATTAATTTTGTTATTTTGAGTGATTTTATGATTAAATATTGGAAAAATAACATGTTTTCACTTATATATCAAAGTGGGATGAGTTCTATGATGTTTACAGGTACATTTTAATACTCCAACCAAGACATATAATGGAATAGAATAAAGCCTTTTTTCACATCAATTTCCATTCTCTAGTTTTTAGATGTAAATTTCTTTAGTGTAGTGTATGATGTTATGGAATAGTTGTTAATTTTCTCTTAGGAGAATCGATCTCACTCCAAATGGATCAAGGAAACATTTTATTTCAGTGTAAACAATTGTGGATATTGGTATGTATATATGTGTGTTTTTGTTGTAAATATTTCAATAGATTTATATGTTGGGTATTGGGAAATTGAGAGTGATGTGAGGGGGGGGGAGGGCCATAAGAGATTCCTCCTTCATGTGGTTGTCCATGTTCATTGGAGAATAATTTATTGGAGCTGTTTCATCTTGGATCAAACCTCCCTCGATCCAACAGAGCAACAACAAAGTTAATGTTGACTTCGTTGTTGCTAATTCAAATCAAGAGAGAAATTTTGATCAAATATTAGATGTGTCGCTCCAATAAATTATTCTCAAAACCAAGAGGAGATCATTTAGGTATATTCTAACACTCTCGTAAAAATGCATCTTAGAGTAAATAATGCGCTACAAATATGACTTGTATTGAATTTTTAGATATTTATGGAAGTTGAATGATTTTGGCAGGTACTTTAAGATCTTTCTTCATCGCTTGAGGGAATCTCAAGAATAAAAGAGGGTCATACAGCTGAAGATAAACACACAGGGTCAACCATTCCAACTGTATTGTCGACCCATTCATCAGATCAAGTGTGATTGCTCCTTTCAGCATAGTTTATATAGCCATCAATTCTAGTTATGTTTAATGTTTTATGAATTGTTATGTTCGATTGTTAAATTGAAAAATCACCATTTAGGTATGTATAATCTTTTGATTATGTCCTCTAGATATTATGGATATGTCAATGTAGGTTTATGGTTCACCAATGGATAAATTCTAACATGAATGTATGGTTCACCATATCCATAAGAAAATGATGGTTCCTTTTCCACCCACATGCTAACATATTCACCTCATTCCTTAAACGGTTCCTTTCAAATAGAATTAATGGAACATGCCCTCACTAATGTCACCTTACAATTCCTAGCAGGAACGTGCATGGTGGGAATTCCTACTGAGAATAAATGACCAACTTAGTCAAGTCATGGGTGTGCATGCACGCTCTTAATGCAACATACATAGAATTTAATATACATCAAACCTCTTTATGAATAAATATGTATAGGGGTATGGGGAAAACTAAAGCATAAGGGGTTAGGATTGAAAGTGTTTTCAAGGATAGAGAAATGGTTAGATCACCAAGATGTGGGTAATGTGGGTGCAAGGGTTGTACACAAGGTATATTCATAGTGCACTCATGGCTCGAGTTAATATAGGGTTAAGGATTGATTATAAGTTATGACCAGGCTTAGATGGAGCTAGAGGGGTATATGTCATGGTCTACATCAAGATCTAGGTCAACGTCTAAATCTATATCTATCTCTATGTGGTGGTCTAGGTTATGGTCTACATCAAGCTCTAGGTCTGGTGACAAGATATTTGGAGGAATGGAACCTATTGAAATGAACATTATGACCATTTGGAGGCTCATATATTATGATATTGTAGTGCATCCAAATTGAAAGGGCCGTTTGGAGGTAGAGAGATAGTGAGATTGAAATAAACTGTTTGGAGGCCTAGACATCATGAGATTGTAGTACACCCAAGTTGAAATGACTGTTTGAGGTGAAAATATGTGATATTGCAGTGCACCCTTTGGAGTGTCAGATCATATCATATTATGATTAAGGTTATATTCTATATTTTATGGGAAGGGGTGGAGATCATAAAATGCGCTACAAAGAGAACATCATTTGCATTCATTTCACATAAACATCAAATTCCACTTATTAATTTCAAATTGGTTTTCATACATGAAGTCAAATTTCCTAAGTATGGGATTCTTCTCATAATGTTTGGCTCTTGCATGTGGTATTACATAGTCTTGATTATGGACTTAAACTCAGTATGATGCACATTTCTATATGGTTCACCAATATTTGATGAATAACCTCCCTTGGATTCTAAAACAATTTAACAATTCCAATGACAAAGTCTAGTTGAATCCAATGTTTTTGACAATAACTAGGTGAATAAGTGCATAATGAATTCACCCAAAGTTGTACCAAAATTGTGCAAGATATAATACAAATCTTTGGAGACTAAATTTGATATCGATACTAGTAATGCATTCTTACCATGATTGATTGGCCTGGAAATCTTTGCCCATGTCATACCCTCTTTGTGCTCACAAATTCCTACAAACATCCTAAAATCCTTTTCTAAAGCTCATACACCATTAACAAGAAGGTTAAATAATGGTTATTTTCAGATGCCAATTTGACAATAAAAAACTCCTTGTCCAGAAAGAATGTGCTCTTAAGTCTTAGACAATGCAAAATGAACTTAAAGATACAACAAACATCTTTCTATGAATATTATTCTACATAGTTGCATCACATAATCGATTAT
>ML828144.1:8505-60057 GCA_009831015.1 Picea engelmannii | reverse complement strand
TGGTAATGAGTGAGGGGGGTCTGATTTGATAGGAAGGTGACACGTATGAGGGTCCCACATGGAAAATACCACCAAATCGGATCCCCCCCATGGTTAAAGGCAGAAAGGTTGGGGGGGTCCAATATGCCCTATCGACCGTAGATCTGAGTGACCAATTATCAACCGCAGAGATTAGTGCGCCCTTATTCTAACTTATCCCATCCTTACACTTTAGAATGATCTGATGGTTGAACTTTACTTTGGATGATCCAATGGTCGAGGATTTATTTCGGCTCTCCGGGTCTCCGGGCTTCGGGAATTTCAAAACTCAAACTGACGCTCTGGATCAGACGGACCATATTCACTTCGGATGATATGATGCTTGAGATCTTCTTCGGATGATCTGATGACTGAGATTTACTTCGGATGATCCAGCGGTTGAGAATTTGTTTCGACTCTCTGACTCTCCGGGCTTCAGGTATTTCAAATCTAAAACTAAAAAATCTTGAAGTGAGATTTTTCCAGAGCGTAACCTCCTCGCATATTTAGACCCAAAACAAATTATGTTCGTTGGATCAAGAGCTTAGATCAATGACTCAATTTTTCTGCGATGCAGCTTTTCCTTGGATTAAATCCAATGACTCTCCATATTTTCTTACCCTATCCTTCCATTTAATTTGATCCAACGGTCGTGAAGACTCTCGAAGCAGATTCACGATCAAGGATTTTATCCTGATCACATTTTTGTACTGTGCTTTCCCTTCTGAGATTTGATCTCTGCATATTTTTCTCTTCTCCTCCTGAGCTTATGATTTTCCTATTTTCCATCGTCATTGTTGTTCTTGCCATCAATGAAAAGCACACTCTTCCTATAAAAACATGCCAATAGCACATGGATTCTTGGAGTTGTACATGTGCAAGATATGCATGATCATTTTATTGACGACCTATGTCTATCAATTAGTCTGAGGCTGGAAGGTAGTGGATTTGGTGAGCTTGGTTTCCAACAGCGACCAAAATGTGCTCAAGAATTTGTTGTCCTGATATGATGTGATGGTTTGTGGTAGTACGAATTATACCCATTCACGCTCGAAGAAGATCTTGGAAGTGGCCTTGGTTTTGATACTCTTCTTGCAAGTGGTAAGAATGGTCATCTTAGAGAATCTATCAAAAACCACGAATACACAGTCATTTCCATGCTTGGTTTTTTAATAGATGGCTTGGAAATGGAGTAGGGAATGTAGGATTTGATATACTTATTAACATCATATCGAAGCTTCAACCAATAGAAATACATTTTTAGTACTTCCACTATATTCTCCATGCCAAAGTGTCCTACCACCCAACTATAGTGGGCTTCCCAAATCAGCTTTGCACACTCACTTGAAGGAAAAAAGAGATTACCCAAACGATATAGATGTCCATCCTGAAGATGAAAGTTAGAAATGATCATGCTTGTTCCCAAAATTTGGTAGGACATAAATAAGTCAACATCATTTTTATAGAGTTGGGATCACCTAGAGGTCTCATCCTCACAAGAGTCGAGCACTATGGTTAGTGTTGCAACTGGAGGTTAACTGAAGTAGTAAACAATGCGATTGGTGCTCCATTTCTTATACTTAATGTTGAGGTGAAACTATTGCAAGTATGTGGACCACTTTTTATGGCTGCCATTCTACAATTTTCCTTGTGTCTACATGAATTGCAAAGGCTTGTGATCTGTGTGTATGACTCTCTCCTTCCCTAGAATGTAATGCTTCCATTAGCAGTAGGCCTGTAAAATGGAATACATTTTTTTCATAGGTGGGTGAATTACAGATGACATTTAAGAGTGTCTCATTGTGATAGGTCATCAGATGAATGTGTTGAGTGGGAACAACACCAATAGCACAATTTGAAGCATTTGTCTCAATCTCAAATGGTTGTTGCAGATCGGGTAAGGAGAGCACCTAGGTTGAGCATAAGAGATGTTTCAGATAATCAAAGGATTTATGTTGTGACCCGATACACAACAATTTATCTTTGCAACCACCCTTGGTCACTTGGCTGAGAGACCATGCAATATTGGAGAACCCCAATATGAATCTACGATAGAAGTTGGCAAGGCCTAAGAAGCTCTAAATCTCATTTAGTGTTGTCAAAGATATCCATTCATGAATGACTTGGATCTTGGATGGATCAACATGCACACCATGATAATATATGATGTATCTAAGGTATTGGACCCTTTTCATGCTAAAGGATCATTTCCCTAAGTTAGCATATAGCTTGTGTTGTCATGGAGTGTGGAGGACCTGCTTAATGTGTTGCAAGTGTTATTCCCAACTCTTGTTGAAGATGAGGATTTCATCTAGATATGCAACCACAAATAAATTTTTGAAGAGACACAATATGTTGTCCATCAACATCATGAAATATTTTGGGGAATTCGTCAATCCAAAGGGCATGACCATTAACCACTCAAAAATACCTTCTTTAGACTTGAAAGAAGTCTTCCATACATCAATATGTTTTATAGGGACCTGCTGGTAACCGGATTTCATATAGATATTACTATAGTACTTGGCCCCCTTGAGTTGGTTGACAAGATCGTCAATTCTGGGAATTGGGTACCGATTCCTAAATCTGATTTTGTTCAGAGCTCTTTAATCAATACAGAGTCGCCAAGTTGCTTATTTCTTCTGCATGAGCACGATTATGATTCCGCAGGGTGAGGATCTTGTTGAATGTGCCTTTTTTGGAGAATCTCTTGAATCTTCCACTTGATTTCCTCATTTTCCAGAAGATATTGTCAATACACTGACCCATTAGGAAAAGGAATCCTAGGGGTCAGCTCAATCAAATGCTTGACATGACAGTATAGAGGCACCCCCATAGGTGAGGTGAAGATGTCCCAGTATTCCTCCACAAATTTTTCCACTTGCTTCTGTTGCGTAGAGGAGCCCTATGAAGAGGCAATGGATGTGGCCATGCCCTTTTATTCACTTTGAAAGTGAATCATTAAGAGGATAAATTTCCCATTTTGGGAAATGACCTTCTTGCACTACTTAATTGAGACCAAAGAACTTGTGGTAGGTGGAGCTACCTATGGTATCTGTTGGCACAGGGGCAAACCCAGGGTTCACTCCAAGAGCACACCAACAAGCCCTAGCCACCGGCCCTTTCGGCAACACCTGTGAAGTAGATGTAGTCTCACTCGAAGAAACTATGAGGGGGTTGTAGGATAGAGGTGTTTGCAACCAAGGGGAATATCAAGTGGATTAAATCACAGGAACAACACAACATTCATACATCACTTATCAGCTTGATCTACTCCATGCATCTATCAAATCTACCTTAGCAATGCAATAACAATATATGAAGACAAATACAAATTACCAATCACACTCAACACAAAATATGCGTGGTTCACCCTCTCTCTAGGGCTACATCCATAGAACTGTGCTATATTATATTGATGTAAAGAATACAKTTCTTGTTTGTGCACTTAGCTAGCAGATCTCCTCTCTTCTCYTGTCTTTCTCTCACCTCCATACACACCCAGCTGCAAAGTTGATCTTCGCACCCAACTAAAGATCTTACAATCTTGGAGGATCTTTCACTCAACACCTTTCTCTTTCTCACAATACTCTTCTCTCGGCCAACTCAGTATCAAMAATAACAATAACAACACATCAGCCCAAYAGTACCAACCCAACCTAGTCCCTTTAGACCTCTATTTATACATTACAATCATTCACTGACATCCTTAGGCTGAAACCTAAGTGTCCAAAACCCTAGATACCAAAACCCTCGGCGTCTAAACCCTAGGTCAACTTGACCCACTTTTTTTAGGCTTCGCTAGCCTATCTTTCCTTTCCTCTTGCGTGGTGCTCCAAAGCATCCAATGGTGACTTTTTCCCGCTTGCTGAGTTATCCTCGATCCTTCTTCCTTGCTTATTTGTCATCCCTGATCTCCTTTCTTCCAATGGCTTGCTTTTCCGTACTTCGATCCATATTTTTTGCTCGTCTACTTACTTCGCCCCAGTAACAGTTACTGTGCCTTTCGTGAAGTGTGCATTTCACCTTTTCTTTCTTGATATTTTCTCTCTTCCATAACCAAGGGCCAACAGGCCCCCAACACTCACTTGTGACTCATCCCGAGGCACTTCAGATATGATCCCTCTATTTTTCTTTGTCCTTAGACTGCACAGGGCAACCTTTGCTTTCTGCTCTATGCCTCCTTCCCATCCATGTGCATACTATCTTTTCTGTGTCTGGTACCCAGTTCCAACTACACCTGGTACCTAGACCCTTTTCTTCTTGCTCTTACTGAGGTGTGCGAGGCAGTTGTTTGTCATAGTACAACTTCAACCGACTCCCATTTACTAATCCTTCCTTCCATTCTCCCTTTAATGTTTTCAGTTACACAGCTCCCCCTTCAGTAACATAAGCAATCTCATACGGTCCAAGCCAATGTGTTCTGAACTTCCCAGGATGTTTCAGGAACTTACTGTCGTATTCCAGTACTAACTCACCTTGCTTGAATGCCTTATTTTTAATGTGCCTGTCATGGTAGGCCTCCTCTCTTTCCTTCTAAACCTGTTGCTGGAATCTTGCAATAAATCTGTCTTCTTCCAGTTCAACCAACTGTGAAAGCCTCTCTTGATCTTCTTTGGTATCATCCATGTGTGTAAAAGCAAAAATTCTCAGGCTTGGTACTAAATACTTCATTGGAACAATAGCTTCAAGACCATAAACCAATTTAAAAGGAGTCTACAGTGTTAATTTCTTGCAAGTGGTTCTATAGGCCAATAGTACTGCAGGTACTCTTATATCCCAATCATCTATGTTCACAGTGCATATCTTCATTAATGTTGTCTCCAAGATCTTGTTGAATGCTTCGACTGTTCCATTTGCTTGTGGATGGTATAGTGTACTCTTCTGATGGTGGACTGCAAATTCTTCAGTCAGGGCTTCGATTGTTTTATTGATGAAATGTGTGCCTTGATCACTCATGAGGATATTTGGGCATCCAAACCTGGTTATTATGTCATCAAATATAAAATGCGTGGCTATAGTTGCACTATAGTCCTTAACTGCTCTGGCTTTAGCCCATATAGTCAGGTATTATGTCGCAGTAATGATATACCTCGCTCTTGTGTGCTTCCCTGGTGGGTTTATGGGTCCCACGAAGTCAATGGCCCAGTTTTCGAATGCTTGTAGGGTCATCTACAATGCTAATGGAATTTCATCCCTTCTGGATGGTTTCCCAACTCTCTGGCATACATCGCAGGCTGTGGCATAATCTTTAGCATCCCTATATAAGGTAGGCCACAAAAGGCCATCTCGCAGAACCTTCTACGCAAGTTGATTTCCCTACGTAATGTCCTCCTGTGATGCCTTCATGATATTATGTGAGGATCAGTGGGTGCTCTGTCTCCATAACACACATCCTTAATATCTCATCGGGTCCCATTTTGTATAGCTGACCGACTATAATTGAAAAGTCAGCAGCACACACCACTAATTGTTTCTTCTAGGCAATTGTATACTCACTAGGTGCCATTCCTGTTGATAGGAACTTGACTATGTCTGCGAAGTGATCATCAATATTTCTAATGGCAAGCAACTATGCATATGGAACTGTATCCTCCAAACTGGTGGGTTCTTCACCATGTTCCAACCTCGAAAAGTGGTCAGGGCCCTTGTTCATTCTTCCTAGCTTAACTATGATTTCAAAATCATATTCTTGAAACAACAGAAGCCATCAACATATTTGTCCCCCCAACACTAGCTTGTTGACTAGGTACTTCAACGCGGAGTGGTTTGTGAACATTTTAAAGTGTCCTTCCAACAAGTAGTGGCAGAATTTTTGCAGCACATACACCATGGCTAGTCCTTCTCTTTCAGTGGTGGTGTAACTAATTTCAGCTGTAGATAGCTTCCTGCTAGAAAAAGCTAACGGATGGTCAATTTACCCCTCTACAGGTTGTGCCAGCACTACTCCCAATGCAATAGAATATGCATCGACATGCACATGAAACTCTTTGTTCCAATCTGGAAAAACCAGAATGGGCACAGTAACCATCTTCTACTTAAGTGTGTCGAAGCTCTGCTGGCATTCGTCTATACAGCCAAACTGACAATATTTCTTCAACAACTTCTCCATCGGTTCTGTAATTTGGGCATATCCTTTAATGAATTTCCTATAATAGCCAGTATGTCCTAGTGCAGTGCGCAGTTGTTTAATTGAAGTAGGAGGTGACAAATCAACTATAATTGCAATTTTAGATGGGTCGACCAACAGTCCATGCTTTCATACAATATGAACTAATAGCACTCCAAAGGGTGAGAAGAAGATGCACTTCTTCATATTTAAAGCAATTTGACACTCCCTGCATTTATCCAACATTATCCTTAGACATTCAATATGGTTTTTCAACAAACTAAACACAGTCCAGTCATCAAAATATGCTTCTAAAATTTTATGCAAGAACTCTTTGAAGGCTTCCACCACCACCCTGGAAAATATGGCTAGGGCATTCTTCAGTCCAAATGGAATCACTGTATATTGGTAGGATCCCCATTATTTGGAAAACATGGCCTTTTGGTAATCCTCCTTGGCAATCTGGATCTGATGGTATCCTGAAAATCCATCTGTAAAGAATATACCTTCTGGCCTCCCACATTATATGATACTTCATCAGTGAATGGTGTAGGGAAAGGGTCATGAAAACAAGCATCATTCAACTTCCTGAGATCTACACAGATCATGATATTGCCTATCTTCTTGTGTTGTACCACCATAGGGCTAATCCATTCCGACTCTTTGACAGGTTCTATAATCCCTGCTTCCAGAATTTTGTCGATCTCAATCTTCACTTTTTCCTTATATTTCGGGTTCAATCTGTAGGGTCTTTGCTTGAATGGCTTCACACCTGGTTTCAAAGGTATACTCATATCTCCCATAGGACCTTTGATACCTTTCATATCAGTGAACTTGGTCAGAAAAAAGTCCTAATATTCGTGCAACAACTCTGTAATCTTGTCAATGGTAGCAACATCCCAATAATCTCCCACATTGGCAAGTTTTGGTGTCTCCTCCATCCCAATATTGACTTTTTTAATCTTGATTGGCTGACCAATAAATGGTATCTCCACTCCTGGTCCTTCCACATCTCTTTGGCCTTCTGTTTCAGTGATGTTTACCTTCCTGGGATCATCATCATCAACATTGATGTTGTAGCAATTCTACAATTTTTAGAGAGGCATAGTTCGTTCATCCTCCTCTTCTTCCACAGAGAGGCTAGATGCCTCCTTGAATACCTTCTTTCTCACAATATGTAATTCTTGGTCTACTAAAGGATATTAACTTTCAAATGAAAAGGTGGTTACAAAATTCTGAACCATTCCCAGTCTGTAGTGATGAGGCGCAACTCCACTTGAAGGTACCAGTTGATAGGGGTCGTATCCAGCGTGTTAATGAATCTGTGCACCCATTGGTCTCGAGGGATGTCACTCCATGCCTCTTCGCAGCTTTGCACATGGTCCTTTGGGAAAATTAGACTAGTATACCTTACTTCACAACCAACTCCTTGTGTCGAGAACCGCACTGTCATCAAGGTTTGACATTGTGCCCAGTTTGTAATATTACTTTTGTGTGTCCCCCACCATCTTGTTGGTGTGGCTTTCAGGGCCTCATCTATTTCCAACAGTCTTTGTTGTGTTGGTACATTTGCTTCAAACTATGATAGGAAGGCTTCTAAAGGGTTCATACCATCAAAGGTGGGTAAGTTACTTATTGTTGTGCCGATCCAGCGAACTTCTCTAGTTAATCTAGCACATCTTCTGGTGGATACTTCATACATCTGGTTCTTTCAATTTTCCAATGCTTCTTCTGAATCTGATGAAAATGTGTTGTCACTTCGCTAGCTCAGATTCCCATCGGTTGTAGGGTTGATGTAATCCTATTGTCTGGCTGTCAGTTTGTATATGTTTTCTAGTGCATATGCAAAGTCTTCTTCTCTGATGGGCTCTGTGTATCGTTGACCTTCATCTGGATCTAAAGGTGTGATGACCCTAAGGCCGTCCTTTTCAAAATTCATGTGTCTCTTCTTAAGTCAACAACAATAGATTTATCAAAGGCCCAATCAATTCCTAACAGCGCAGGGTAAGGACAATTGTTATCAACTATTTCAATTACCTCAAAATCTGCAAACATTCTTACTCCATCAATGTCCACAGGGACATGCTCCAATCATCCAAATGGGCTAAAAACTTGTTAATTAGCCATACTAATCCCGATAGGGGAATAGATCAACTTTGGTTTTCCCATATGTACCCAAGTTTTCTTCTTCATGACATTGACCTCCGACCCTAAGTCGAGGAGTACATAGCCTATCTCATACTCTCCTATTTGAGCATTCAAATTTAATTCCTTATTTGTCCTTCTCTTCTTACCAATTTGGTGTACTGCCCTATTTAGTAAGGGGTATATCTTTCCTATTTCATACTGTCTGATTAAGTTATGTATCTCTTGCACATCGTTCTCATCCTGAATTAACTTAATACAAGTGTATAAAAAGTCCATGAGCTTGCTTACCTCTTTTCCTTCTCTTGGTGAAGAAGACTGATCAAATGCGTGAGGCATTCCATACTCTCTTATTTATGACTGTGTTTTTTACGAGGAACCTTGATCTTCCTTGAATTCTTGTATTGCTTCCTCAAATATTTGTCTTTCTTTCTTTGCATTAAAGGCTTGGGTCTTCTCTATGGCCTTCCTAATACTTGAGTCCTCTGCAAGCTTTCCTTGAGTCATTCTATCCTCTCATGTAGAAGTGCCTCCTCTAGTTATGACAACGACTCTAGGGTCTCCTCCACGAGGTTCAACATATATAATTTTCACTTGTGGGTTCTACTGAGGTCCTCGTTTTTCCTGAAGCTTAGCAAGCAGCACAAGACATTCTTCTAGAACATGGTCAAATGAGTTGCAGTAGCTGCAAGTGGTATAAGGGTTTTGACAATCCCTTGCAAGGTGTTCTGGTTGTGCGTAGTTGTAACAGATGATCTCTCCTCGACCTCGACTCATTCCTCCTCCTCCTCCTCTTCCTATGAATCCACTGCGAGGATTGAAGTTTCCTCTCCCAGGAGAGTTGTACTTCGTAGCATTTCCCTCTTGTTGTACTGCACCTTGGATCTTATATATGTCTCTTGACATTTCGTGCATGAGATAATAAGCCCCACAATCTCTATCGTCATGTCCTACAGACTTACAAAATGTACAATATAAATTTGTAGGTGTTTGGACATACTTCTGCATGTAATAACACTCACCTATGCAGTGCCTATTTCTGCATACTTCACACCAGGGCAGGTTGACTTGCTTCAAGGGGCTCGGTGCTCCTGAGGCCAAATATTCATGGAATAAAGGACAATGTTCCTTATCATGGCCTTCTGATCTTCATCTTACACACCAAATATTGTCTAGTTTGTCCTTCCCCTTGTCCTTCTTCATATCCTCGACCTGCAGAGACAAACTAGTTAGTTGGCTCAAGATCTGGCTCATACTTGAGCTGGATTCTCCCATAGGGGCCAATTCAAGCTTCATAGTGATATCCAATGCTTCTGCCTGCGAAGAAATATTCTACTGCATCAGGGTAACTCTGATGTGTGGTAAAAGGGCAGCGATGAACCACTCTTTAGTCTGTTCATTTGGGATCTAAAAACTTAATCGGCCTGTCAAGGTCTTGAACCTCTGATCAAATTCCCACATAGGTTCGGCCACCTTTTGTTTGATATCCTTCAGCTCTGTGATACATTGTGACTTTGACTTGGGTTTCTTGAACTCTGCAATCAGTGCGTTCTTGATCTGATTCAACAGCTTAGGCTGTGCAATTCCTTGAACAAGTTTCATGTACCAACTCAATGCGTGATCCCTTAGGGTAGTGCTGAACTGGGTCCTTTTAACAGCTTCGTCAGTGACATTTTTAATATTCCATATGGCTTCGCACAGAAACCAATGTTGATCAGGATCTTTAGATCCATCTCCCCTAAAGATAGGAAGTCTCATCTCATCTTCCATAGATATTCCTAGGGTTCCTGACTGAATATGTGGTGGGCTACTATGGACAGTGCTCTGGATGCTCTGGTGACTAGGATTACTCTAGTTACTTAATGTTGAATCAACAGAAAGGATAATAGTACTTACTTCAATGGTCTGTGCGATCTCTGAGCCTTCAGGTCCTCCTTGGCAAAGCTCTTCATCTTGTCCTTCCTCAGTCCCGATGGGTTCTGAATGTTCTTCTTCTATCAAACCTGCTTCTTCTCCACTGTAGAAACCCTCTTCCCGGCAGTTCTTCTTAAACAAGTTCACAAGATGGACTTCTATTAACACTTTCCCACTGCTCATATGTCCAGCTTCTATGTCACTGTTGTTTTCCGAGTTCTTGAACATTAGACTCTTCATGTCTAACCAATCTACTGTATCTTCAAGACATTCTTTTCATGCAACAACATCTTGATTCTCAGCTTCAGAAAGTGCAAAAATTTTCCTCTGGGTCCTTTGAAAAAGTATCTCTCGGCTTGGCTATATGATTCTATTCTATTAACAAAAAACTCTTTGATGTACCCTCCAATGGTACTATCGAACCAGTGATCTACTGCTCGTGATACGATGTTATCAACTTCCTTGACCTTCTTGATCAACTACGACGTCCAAACCATAGGAAGTCTAGATTGGATCTTGAACTGGGTATCGGCTAATCTAGATAGCCACTCATATATCTCCTGATGGATTCCTCTAAAGAATATCTCGTTTATATCTGTAAAAATGTACTTCTCCAACCAGTCCTCTGAACTAAGATTAGGGTTCTTTTTCTGGGCTTCAGCGAAGTCCTTTTCTTGATATTCTATCCACTTTTGAGTTTTTGTCTTCGATGGAAACCACATGACATTCCCTCAAGAAGATTCTTGTCCCGACAATGGAACCATTTGTTGGCACAGGGGCAGACCCAGGGTTCACTCCAAGAGTGCACCAACAATCCCTAGTTACTGGTCCTTTCAGAAACAACTGTAAAGTAGATGCAGTCTCACCCGAAGTAGCTATGAGGGGGTTTCAAAACAGAGGTGTTTGCAACCAAGGGGAATATCAAGTGGATCAAATCACAGGAACAACACAGTATTCATACATCACTTATCAGCTTGATCTACTCCATGCATCTATCAGATATACCTTAGCAATGCAATAACAATGTATTAAGAAAAATACAAATTACCAATCACACACAACACAAAATATACGTGGTTCACCTTCTCTCTAGGGCTACGTCCACAAAATTGTTCTATATTATATTGATGTAAAGCATACAGTTCTTGTATGTGCACTTAGCTAGCAGATATCCTCTCTTCTCCTCTCTTTCTCTAAACTTCCTTCACACCCAGCTGCAGGGTTGATCTTCGCACCCAGCTGAAGATCTTACAATCCCGAAGGCCCTTTCACTCAGCACCTCTCTCTTTCTCACAATACTTTTCTCTCGACCAACTCAGTATCAACAATAACAATAACAACACATCAACCCAACAGTACCAACCCAACCTAGGCCCTGTATACCTCTATTTATACATTACAATCATTCACCGACATCCTTAGGCCAAAACCTAAGTGTCCAAAACCCTAGATACCAAAACCCTCGGTGACTAAACCCTAGGTCAACTTGACCCTCTTTTTCTGGGCTTCGCCATCCTGTCTTTCCTTTCCTCTCGCGCGGTGCTCCAAAGCATCCAATGGTGACTTTTTCCCACTTGCTGAGTTGTCCTCGATCCTTCTTCCTTGCTTATCTGCCATCCCCGGTCTCCTTTCGTCCAACGACTTGTTTTTTCATACTTCACTCCATGTTTTCCGCTCGTCTTCTTACTTCGCCCCAGCAACAGTTATTGTGCCTTCCACGAAGTGCGTATTTCACCTTTTCTTTCTTGATCTTCGCTCTCTTCCATAACCAAGGGCCAACAGTATCATGTACAATTGCCTTCCCACGGTAATAATGACACTATGAGGTCCAGACTCATATACAACATGACATTTCCACATATATGTTTGGACTAAAATAACATCACAATCTTCAAGTGGGGAAACATCACACAATACATCATCCTTGAAGGGCTCGATGCCATAGGGCATGTGACACTATTGGTTGACAAAGAGATCTTGTCCTTGGCTAATCCACCTGATGTTATATGGTTGTGGATGTGTTGTTGTGAGTAACTCCAACTTCTTTATGACCTCTGTTGAGATAAGGTTCTTTTGGCTTCCTCTATCAACAATGAAATGTAGTGGAGCACCCTTCACCCACATCTATGAGTGAAAAAGGTGCTCGCCTTCCTCTAGTTCTTCTGGTTTGTTTGGAAAGATATTGGTGGTAGTGACTATGGCACTAAGTTCTTCATCAATGATCTTCTCCCCTTCTTTGGATCTGAATCAAAGTCAAATCCTGGAACTGACTATGAGGCTTTCAGCTCGACCATCGACGACTTCTTTGAGAGACATTCATCAATGTTGTGCTAGGGAATTTTATGGAACTCGCACCACTTCCTAGTGTCTTTCTTTGTCTTCCAATTACCCTTCTTTGTTTGTGGCTTAAACTAGTTTTCCTGAGGTTTTCCATCATTGCTTTGTCCTTTTCTCTATGTGTTGGGATTTCCTTTACCCTACATCTGTTGTGATGCATTCGTAGATCCAAACTCCTCCTTATTCCTCTACTTAAATTTTTATTTTATTTTGACCGCATATCAATAAGAGAATCCCAACGACAAGATGTCCAGAAACTCCATTTCTGTTTGGATGTACCTATGTAGACCCCACAGTATTTTAGAACCAAATGCCACTCAGAGTCTCTAATACCCAGCTTGGTGTGCAAGGTATGAAAGGTATTTTTGAACTCTGTTGGAACAGGGGCAGACCCAGGGTTCAACGCTACAACATCGCACCAAAAAAACCCTAACTATCGGCCCTTTTGGCAACACCTGCGAAGCAGATGAATTCTCACCCGAGGTAGAGGCAAGGGTGGTTGCAGGACTCAGGTGTCTGCAACCTTAGCTAGGACACAGATATGTGATTATAACACTAAATAGAGCACTTAGCAGTTAACATTCATCAATACTAGACCAATATCTACTTTGCAGATAAAACAGAGCATCGCAACATTCACCTAGATCTAATGTATATAAGCACTTAGCAAAGGAATTAGATCAGATCTAGCAGATTCAAGCACTAAGCAAGTTCACATATGTCAGATCTAGCATCCAGATTCATCATAATCACAAAGCATAAACAAAACTATCTATCTATATCAAAGCACTTAGCACATAACACATAAACACATCAAAACTTCACACATATCATAATAACACAGTATTTACGTGGTTCACCCCCACCATGGGGCTACGTCCACCAACTCTTTTTCTTTATTGTCTTCAGTCAATCGGTTACAAGAACATAGCCACCAAAATCATATTCCTCCTAGGACAGAAGATCTGTGCACCTCTCTAAATCCTCCCTCCTCACGTTATAGCACAAAGCCTTCCACAGTCTGTTACAACCACTTGCACTTAGCTCTGCAAGTCTCTCTCCCAGTTATGCACAAAGCACTTACAAACCATAATTTCACTTAGCACTTAGCTTATCGGCCTTTTTTCACATACATACTTCTACTTCTTATATTTCCTAGAAATCTATTTATACTTTACAAAATAGGCCTAAACATGGGTAAACCCATGGGCCGAAATCCCATTCCCATTACATAATCAAATAACCCAAAAAGGACCCAAAAAGGGGCCGAGATCCTGCGATCTTTGCTTCGTCTTGCGCTTCTCCTTCGACAGGTTGTCGAAGTCCCAAAATAGGTCAAACTTGATTAATATCCCTCAAAACTTGGTCAAGGGCCAACAAACTCTAACACTGTTTGGTCCCTCTCCTGACACAGTGTGTTCCATCTCATGTACTGGTCATTGTAGTTTCCAATAGGGTAATATTTCTCCTTGACGACATCCATAAAAGAGTTCCAAGTGGGCTCAACCTCAAATATTCCAAAATCCTCTGTGGATTTTTTCTCACAGTAAGTGTCCCACCAATGTTTGACATGAGGGACAACCTTAAGGAGTCAAAAGGTAATATTTTCCCTATTGGAAAAATTGTGGATAGAGAAATAACCTTCTAGTAAATTTAACCAATTTTCCAAAGCATCTGCATCTATCTGACCTTCAAATATGGGAATATCAAAATTAACTTGTACCTTGAAGGGGGTGACACCTCCAAAGTATCCACTTGAAGAAGATGCATCTTTTTTTGTTGGTAGTTTTCAACGGATCTGGGAAAAATTGTCCATCATTGTGTTCCTCTATTGCAAGAGGGATTCCACGAGAAACAACTTGATAAGATCTCCTACTCCCTCGTCTCTCTTTTGATCTTCCATGGGTGCTCATCAAGGTCAGCGAGGATGGTCTTCCAAAGGCTCAACTAGTTCGATTCCCAATGCCTTATACCTTGACCTCATTGGGGACATGCATAGAGAGACAAATAAAGAGTAGACCGCTATGATACCATTGATCCATATTTATGAGGGAATGAAATAAAACATAGAAATATGATAGAACATAGAGATACATTAATATTCAATTTATATTAAAGAATGAAATATGTAGAGACTGTAAAACAAAATAATAGTGAAATGAACTTGCTGGAATGGTAGAAACTTATCTCTGAGAAGATATGTGATGTCTACGTGCATTCACAAGAAGATGTTTAAAATGAGGCTGAAAAGGATTTTTAACATAAATCATCAATTGGAAAACCTTAAACATCCAAAATCCTAACCCCGTAAGACAAAATGCCAAAAGGTTTGTGGGCCTCGATGTGGTAAGTTGATACGTCAACTTCCCGGGGGTGCAACTTTTGCATGTGATCTTCATTTGGGGTGCTAGGTACCCCATCGAAAAGGTCTAGATGATGAGTACACATTTTTTTTGGCCTAGCATCTCCCCTTTTCCATGTGCTAGGCATTGACGAGACAAAAAAAACACTATTTAGGGCCTCAAAACGACCCCAGAAATTTGGGACCTGAAAAACAGTAGAAAATTTACGAAGATGGAAATTGTATTTTGAGCCAGTGGAATAGGTGGGAGGCCACCAATGTTTATCTGGATCACTCTAATACTTCTTGGTCGACATGTTACTAAAGGCCTAGAATGGAAGTGGGATAGTCAAAGGACTATTGAGCAGAGAAGGGGTACACTTCTTGGGGTGGGACATGATGTGGGGAATGAGAGGTTGTGGGTAGGAACTATTGTTGGATTTCGCACCTAGGTTTATTCTTTATTATGTTTTCTATAATACCTTATTTGGCTTATGTAACATACCCGACCACCCAGAGGCCAGGCTACGCCACTTAAACAGGCTGCAACACACCCAACCACCCACAGGCTAGGCACGTTGCAGTCCCAAGACTCAGTTCTTTGATCTCTAATTCGAAGACAAAGGGTTTATCAACAATGTTAGGAGCATGCACACCACATGCATAAGACAAGATCATGCCACATCATAAAAGAGATAAACATCATGCCATGCACAACAAATAACCAGCAAATAAGCACATTAGTATACATATCTCAGAGATAATTAAATACATAGCGGAATACATTAAACAGAAAACACAGAGAGCACTTATATTTGCAAGTAAACGTTCATCAACTGGATGTAGACCAAGGAAGTTCCTCCCAACCATAGATGTTGATGTTCATTTACTCTCAATAGCAGTTCACCCCCGAGCCAGGGCTATGAATCCACAAGGATGGGTCCTAGGCCAATTCTAAATACACAGTCGTTGGCTAAGTAGCTCCCAGGTTTCCCAACCTCACAACAATGCTAATTTCTAGCTCCCTTTCCCCCTCAGTCTACACAACCCCAAGAAATGAACACCTTTCTCTACCATGCATTCCCTGAGGCTATTCCATTTCTCTCCAGGGCTCCAATGCTACTAGTAAAGAAATCTCCCCACTGGAAATTCCAAGGACTCTCAACTGTGGACAGTTCCATCCTAATTTCCATCAAGTTCATGTACACAGGAATCCATTCCCTCCTGGAATGATCAGTAAATCATTACAACCATGATGGCTCTCCTCTTCCTGCCATTCGTTTCCATGCTCATCCCAAAATCACACGAACTAGCAGTAGTGAGTGAAGAGGAAGAAGAACAAGTGAACTAGTGAGAAGAGGACTAACCAAGGGAAGAACGACCCCAAAATAGCCCCCAAGGGATGTTTAAATATTTACATGAAGACAATGATATTTAAACAAGAGGTACATGGCCTCCCTCCCAAGAAGCTCATGTAACCCCCTCTTCTCCATAAAATCAATTATGGGTAAATAAAGTAATAATAACATCAATGAGCGTCTATGTACTCTTCTATCTTCATACCACTCCCAGCTCCCCGGGCTTTGACGTTCACCACCTCACCTCGACGTGACAACACAGTCAAGAAATGTATATCCTCAACTTCAATCCTCAATGGTTGCCAATCGGGGTTGAAGCTCTCACTGTCATGATCCCAGTAATCCACGAGCAACTGAAGCAACCTCACTTGATCCCTCATCCCTTTGAGTGCCCAAAATTTGTACAACCTGCATCTTTTCAATGCCATTTTCCCCCCCAGATCTCTTTCCACAGTTACATCTACCTCTTCATGTTCCCTTTCCCTCCATTCTAGCACCATCCTGCCAGAGAAACATCACTTTTTGAGTTAGCAACCATCAAAAACCTTTTTTACGAACTTATACGTGGGATACAACATTCACAGTTGTGTATAGGGATGAGTACACATGGTCTGTATTTTACACAAGTGCGTATAACCTCACGTATACGCGATCCGATGAGTGGTAGCCCGCATACAACTAAATAACTAATTTGTGCCTTAATTAACTCAAATTTTGAAACCTAAATAAAAAATGTAATCCACTAGAAAGGAAGAGGAGGGGAAGAAAAATTACCTAGTCCATACGGTCTCTAATTTCTCCACTCGACACTCCCACAATCGCCAGTTGAAGATCAGAGGTAATTTGGTCCAATTTTCACTATTTGAGTAAAAAGTCAAAATGACATAGTAAAATTTGGTTTTTGTTACTATTTATAGTAGTTTGTAACCACTTTCTATAGTTTCAGATCATATTTTCTCCTAATGGACTAACACATCAGTGGATTGAGTTGGTTTTTGTAGTTTTCACCAGGGATTCTTGCAGTTTTTAACGTTATGTTGACCGTGCCAAAAGAGTACAAGCTTTCCAGGTAGCTGCAATGCTTACCCTTCCCAACATGGTGCTCTCCATTCTGGCATGGTATCTACACCCACCCACGATGGTTCCTAAACCATCCCTCCCTCCCCAAATAGAGGGTATCTCGATGGAGATTCCAATATTAGCCCCAACGTCACCACCCTCACCCCCACTTACCAGCACCACCACTACGGCTGGGGGCAGACTGAAGAAGAAAGAGCCCACTGCTCCACTTTCTCCTTGAGTTCAACTTCCTTGCACACTATGCGATAGAGAGGGACACCCCACAAATAGATATCCCTCTCTCCCCAAGTTACGCAATTTGATCCAACTCACTCGAGAAACCACCTCGCTCATCGCTTCACTAAGCACACCTAGTACTACCACTGCATCCCCTCCTACATGCAACAAAGGGTCGTGAACCAAATTCACATGTGCCATCTTCTCAAAGTATGTCCATTACACTCACCATTGCCCCATGCTACCTCAATTTCAAAAAACGCTAATGACCATACGCCAAACTTTCAGCATGACCCCTCTCCACCCACGTCATTGAGTACTCACGTCACTGACATGAATTATGTAATGACCTCAGTCAATGAAAAGATGAGGTGCCCTTGCTCTCTTTGTGAATTACTTGATCATTTCACATACCAGTGTCCTACGATCATTGAATATAGACGTCGTCAAATGGAATTTATTCAAACTCTTCCAGCCACCTCACTACCTATGATGCAAGTGATTCCCCCTCTTCCCTTTCCAAATACTATTCATATCACCTCCCCAAAAACTGAGTCACTTCGCACCCCTCCATGGTTCATGAATAGACTGTCTGAGGATTTTCCCCCAAATCCTCCCAACTCTCTAGTTCATTTCCCTCAAGAAATGTTATCCCCGACCACAGTTTACAACCCACAGTGTCTAGACATTTGGTTTATGTCAAGCATGCAATCACACCATATTTGTGATACCCCCTATATGTCTTCACCACTTGAAGACATTCACACGGTGATAGTCACCAATGTTACTTCCCCAGATCCCCTATATTCTCGCATTTTCCATTGCAACGAAGATATCCTGGTGGAACTAACGATCCCCGATTTCCCATGGAACATGCTCCATCACCAAGCACTTTTTCTCTTGTAGGAAGCCTTTGAACCTTCTATCCCAAGCTCCATATGTGCAATCAAAACCAAGGATTTTATCCCGTCAGGGCATATAGATTGGTTCCATAACCATACCCCTACTCCTGATGCTTTTGAAGAAGGCAATATGAACAACATTTCCCCCACTATCAAAATTGTCATTTACGTCAAACCAAGCATTATAGAAGAAATCATCATTGGCACCGCATGCACCCCTAAGGAACTCACAGCTTACATGGAGATGTCGGGCCTTGATGCCTGGCCATACACAAAGATGCCCGACCTCGATCCTTCTATTGTCGAATATCACATCGACACATGGCTAGATATCACCAATGTACGTCAAAATCAACACCTACTGCACCCATCCAAAGAAGCAACTATCAAAGCCGAAATTGACAAACTACACACTACAGGGTTCATATACACCATCGCATACATGTCATGGGTCTCCAACCCTGTCCCTGTCAACAAAAGATAGGGCATTATTCACATCTACATTGACTTTCGCAATCTCAATCACACTTGTCCCAAAGAAAACTTCCCAACACCTTTCAACGACCAAGTTATCAATGATTGTGCTAGCCATGAGGCATTGTCCTTCATGGATGGGTTCACTGGCTATAATCAAATCCAGATCCATCCAGTAGATCAGTATAAGAGACACACTTCACAACAAACATTACACAAGATATATTTTTGGTCAACACATCTATAACCTTCTCATCCGTGCCAACATAATGGAGCTTTAAAGCTTCCCTCTACACCATATCATGAATGAAGTGATACCATATCTCTATGTGATTCAAATCATCATGGAACACATCATCTTTATACAAATATGGTTATCACATAGGATCACGATGGCGTCCATCTCCAGATCAAATAGATATGTCAACAACATCAGAAGCCATATGGATTCACAACTGGTAGAACATGTAACGATGTATTATGCTTCTGTCGTGCTGGGAGAAATGTTGGATTTCTCCCTACTTTTCCATGAAGTCATGGCTGACCCCAGACTGAAACAACATCTTAAAGTTTTCTTTCTATCAAAAACACTTCCAGCTCAATCTGAATCAATATATCCATACAATCTGAAGTCATGATCTCTTGTATAACAGAGACCAAAATACAATGTACCCTTAAGGTAACTCATCACATGTTTTGCAGCTACAAGGTGAACAAGTCTAGGCTCTACCAGATACTAACTCAAAAGGTGTTCAGATCAAAACATATATCCGGTCCGTTATTCTTCAGATACATCAACGAACCAATAATTTGTTTGTACATAATAGCATCAACCAATTTTGAGGAGGTATCTACCGGGAGCTTCAACTTCATTTCCATGGGTGTGTTCATGGATTTATATTCAAAAATATCAAACCTCTTCAGTATTTCAACTGCATACTTCCCCTGGTTAAGGAAGATCTTCTCTGGGCTCTACCAAACTTCCAGACCTAAGTAATAATGCATCAGGCCTAGGTCTTTCATCTCAAATTCTGCATTGAGCTCCTTCTTACAATTTTGTGATGATATTTTCTTCTCTAGTTAAGAATAATTCATCCACATACATCAATAATATAACTCTCTCATAACCTTGAGGTAAATGTTAGAATTAACTTTACTCTTGGTAAAGCCCAAGATCGTCATGAAACTGTCAATTCTGCCATATCAAGCTCTAGGAGCTTGCTTCATCTTCCAGACATGAGTCTTTCTATTTTCAGCTTCAAGTCAAATTTTCACATCACTTTGTACCAACCTAGTATCCTTGCTCAGCTGCAACTCAATCCCCACAATCATGTGCTAGCTCTATGCGATTTTTGCAAAGAAATATATGTCTCACTTCCTGAGAGCATGTCCTCTACTCTCTCTACAACTGTTTCTATGGAAGTGGGACTCTGCACCTTTAGTTTCTCTGAAGTTTAGAATGGTTGCTCCATTCTCATTGTGACTGCTGAAATATGAAAGTAAATCATCTACTTCATCACGACAACAACTTCATCTGAAACTGAGAGTGGCTCAATAAATGATACTGAAGGCAACTCTTCTTCTTTCATGGAGGTAACTCTATCTTTAATTGTATTCATGTCTCCATGATCCAACTAATGTACTACACCAACTGCCACTCAATTTTAAATATAGGGATTGCTCCCCCTACATCTCATACTATATATGAATCATGGTTGTTTTGTTTGTCTTCATGAATATTGGAACAATTTCATCAATTACACGAGTAAGTGTCTCGTCATAGTATTCTCCCTCTTGCTGGGAGAATCCTCTAGATACACATAAGGATTTGTATATATGAAACATACTTGATCTGTTAGATCAATATTGGAAGTCAATACCGAATTCTCTTCTAGTCTCACTGAAAAATCCATATCCTAGTCTCTCTGACCGGCTTCCTTCTCTATCACTGAAACAAGGGAAACTTCCCAAGATATTTCATATCTCCTAGAAGTTTATGAAGATACGATCTAGTCTTCTCATGACATCTGTCTCCCAGTCCTGGAATTTGTCTCTTCATCTGATCCTTTATGAGACCAGGCTTACTCTCGATTTCTTTTGATTCTACAAAGACTTCATCATCTCTTATGGGGTATACTTGGTGTTGAATACCAAGTCTAAATATGAAATATTGAGTCAGACTTCAAACGAGATCTTCTTCCTGTCAAGATGACTTCATTATCCTTTTACCAAGTCTTTTGTGAGTTCTTGTTCTAATGTTTGGTCATCTTTGGAGCCTTCTGCTCCTTACAATCAATCTCCATATGATATACTCTAGATCTCATAAATAGCTTATTGTTCATCTTCTTTGGTACATGGATATATACCGTCATGTACTCGACTTGGGTAGTCTGTTTCATGTCTCTTCTAATATGTTGCCTTATGTAACCTTCATTATAGCTTCCTCAAGGTTATCACCTGTGACCTAAACAAAGGTCAACAAAACAACACGCAAGAATAATACTCTTTTGATAATAGTAATAAAACAATAGCACGAATAATCATCATAGTAGCTCCTTTAGAGCTATCATTTGTGACCTTCCTGAAACAAATATCAAAAGTAAGAAATACAATACGAAATGAGATCAACACTCTTCTAGTGTTGTGATCAAACATTCCTCCATGGTAACCTGGAACCAACACGAGAAGTTTCTCCTAGAGGAAATGTTAGTTGTATCTGGTAAATGATTACATTAATCATTTATCTCAATATGCTCACATTCTACCAAGTATAATACTTTTCAAAGACTATTACCTCAACTATAGTGTTTACTTGTAAAGGGGTAGTTATCAACTTGTCATGTGCAACTTTGAATCTTATCAACTTAATCAATCAAACCTGGAACATGGAATTTTGTCCTCAAGAATGAGTGTGTTTATTTTCTTTCAAGTCTCCTTCGCTCAAGATGACAAGTGCTTTCTTCAACCTGTCTTCTGTACTAAGACAATATGTTATCTTGACAAAAATATAAGTTAGAGAATAAGCTCTATAAACTCAACTTTAATCAACCTTGATAATTTTGACCAATGGTTAGTATGATTTCAACATACCACCTATATGTTCATAAGGTCAAAATAATGTCATAACAAATAGATGCATATCAATATAATAAACGCTAGGGTGCATAAGTATTCTGAGTATGCTGGATCTAAGATTCTTCTGGATCTATGATAGGAGATCCTTTCTCATGCAAGTACCCCTTAGAATAATATATTTGAAAGATATGTAAGTACATACCTTTGATAGTATCAATGGGTGGTGGTACCATCCGGTAGTAGCGGTGATAGGTAACAAACCTTCAAAACTTCAGAGGTGTTTCATCTTTAAGGTTGGCCAACACTTTACAAAATATTTCACTGCAACTGGAACTACATCTGTAACTACAACTTATACTGCAACCGGTACTTTCACTGTAACTTAGGGTTTTATGAGACAAGCCTAATTTTTCAAACTTCAAATTTTGAAATGTTGATCCAGGGGCTAGATGCGCAAAGCTGAGGAGAGTAAGCTGCTGCAGTTAGATTTTTTAAAATCCAAATTTTACCCCTTGAAACCAAGCTTGTAGAAATTTGGACTGGTACTTGTGGTACTAGTTCTGGTTTCCTGGTTTTTCTGGTTTTCTGGTACTTCTGTTTTTCTAGTACTTCTGGTTTTTTGGTACCAGTCAAAAACTAGGGTTTGTCTTTCCAGAGGCTTTGTCCACTGAAAAAGGTGCGCTCAAGCTTCCAAAAGATTCACTAGGGTAGGTCGCACTTTTCTAGATGGTTTTTAGGAAAAAAATCTTCTCTAACAAAAAGCCCTAATTTTCTCGTACGACAACAATGATGTTTTTACTTATACAATGAAAGGTGCTCTCTTAAGTTTTGAGATACTATTAGGTTTCTTTTCACTTTACTAGATAACCATAGCATAGGTAGGATCATTGACAGAAATACAATCACAAGATACACCTCATTTATCCTGGGAAACCCTCATGGGGGAGAAAACCCAAAAAAACTTCCTTAGTATAGATAACCAATACAATGCCAAGACAATAAACCAAAATACTAGAGAACATCCAACACTGAGCAATGCGCCTCTCTCTTCCTTCTTCTCCCAACTGCAACTCTCCAAACTTGTGCACTTSATGTGTGAATGAGTGAGTCTGATAATGAGGCATTGGCTTCCTTCCTTTATACAAGCTAGTAGGCGTTGGAAAGGTGTCTCTTCACTGAGCAGGGCGGACTTGTCTTCTTAGTGGTTAAAACCACTTTAATTAGGCCTGGGGGTYGACTTCTTAATTTTCATAATACAATTAGGGTTTGAATAATCYGCAAAAGGGGATTYAGTCAATTACAATACCTAACATGATCAATCCATAAAAGGGGATTGATCTAATGAATAATGACTCAATAATAAATAGAATACTCTTTGCAGTTACAATATTTCAACAGTAATTAGGTTTTCTGAGTTGATAATCTCGTTTTCTAAGAGGGAATCCATGAGACTAGACTCAAGATGTTAGAAGTACTAATATCCTGACCGTAAGGGTAGGAGAGTCTAGTTCACACAGAAAAGGAGATACAAAGGCACTAAATACATATATCTATAAGATCAGTGCAGATGCATCGAAAGCATAAATTCACGTTTTAATCCTGAAATTGATGGCGATCCACACAATACAACTGGTGACAATTCATAAGGATTTATAACTAAATTGAAGGAAATCATAAGATAATGGAACAATGGAACCTGCCATCCAGAGAGCTGTCATGAGAAGTGTCATCATGAGGAGTGAGTTCAAAAGGTTGCATGCAGGTCGGGCATCTCTGTTTGGCTAGCGTGTTCAAGAAGGCATCGAACAACATGTCGATTCTTTTTCTAATAAGGGTGTGTTGGTGGAGTTGCTCCATAATATAGCCCCTCATCTCAAAGATAAGCTCCAAGTGCTCCAGAGTGAGGAGGCTAGATGGACTCTTGTCGCGTCCCGTGTCTGGATTGAGCACAAGAGGCTAAATTGGATAGTCTCTCCATGGGATTTCCTCCTAGACAATGCAAGTATCTCCCTCCATGGTTGTCTCTGTGTCCATTTCTACACTGTTGGTGCTGGGTCTATCTTGGGGGTCTGAGACCGTGTAGAGGAGGGCATCTGTGGGACCTGAATTGGTTCCACCAGGATTTCCTCCTCCACATAGGCCATTGGAGGCATCATCGGATTCTTGATTTGTTGTGTCAGATCTATCGAGGAGGCTATTTCTAAACCGCGCAAGCATCTCTTCCTTAAAACATAGCAGTACCAAGAAGGTCCCCTCTTGGGTTTCCCCCGCTCACATGACATGAAAAAACCTAGAGGCCAGATAAATCTAAGAGCGAGGTCGCACAGAGCCGGATAGCTGAGTAGAGTGGAGCCTCGACAAAGCAAATAAACAGAGTGTAACATGCCATGGCTAACCTAAAATAATATCTGAGAGGTTGAAATGACCATGAAACCACCTCCCATACATGTCATCATCCCCCTTCCATGGCTCATTGAGGGTGCCATTAAACCTACATGGGGGAGCTGTCTCTCCATCCTCTATGTGTGTTTATGGTTTTCCTCCATCCAAGAATGAGGCTTGGGGTGGCGACCAACAATATTTTTGGCTTGAATTGCATGGGAGTCTCCCTTGTGCTACGTGGCACCCCATCCAAGGGGGGGATACTCTCTTTGGGCTATGTCGAGACATATGATCAGTAGCCAGGGGGTGAGGATATTCGACCATCCAATTGGATCAACGCCTCTTTTGAGTCTACTCCCTCATTGGCTAGGCAATGTATGATTTTGTTGGACTCTCTTTTCACATGTGAGGGGATTAGTGTGAGATAGGGATGAAGGGTACTTGAAGTCTTCCAACAATCCCAAGAATCTCCAGCTTGGGGAAATTTTCGAGGGCTGTGAGCCATGGATTATTTTAGAGATAAGTTGGATGATTACCTAGGATTCCCCTTCCACTATGAGCTGAAAGATGGTGTGACTAATTGTCATATTCATCCCCTTAAGAAGGCTCCAAAGTTATGCTATGTTGTTTGTGTTGAATCCCATATATCCTATTGTAATATGTAGAATTCTCCCCTGATTGCCTTGTAGTACCGCTCCAAAACCTGATGGCCCTGGATTACCCTTTGAGGAGTCGTAGAGGTTTAATTTGACAAATCCTAGAAGGGGAGGGGACCAAGAGCTCAGACTGCAGGAAATTTTGAGTGGGAGAATGTCGTTTTGTTGGGGATCCTCGGAGAGGTTTAGTTGCCAGGCTTGAAGAATGTGACTTTCATAGGGATTTCATTTCAGGTTTTCTTGAGTCCCAAACTAGGGTGAGGATATTTTCCCAAGTAAAGTGTGGAGGGAAGGAGGTGGAGTGGAAGATTCTTTTGTTCCTTTCTTTCCATATTTTCCAGACTTTGAAGCTGGGTAGCAGTTGCCATATGCGATCTAGGATTGGGTTTTGATAGGTGATTGAGTCCCAATTTCCAATGGTGCTTACAATTCTAGCTCTGTTCCTATTAGAGAAACACATTAGTTGTGCTGCCATATCCCAATTGTCTTCATTGTGGTCACATTTATTTAAGATGTGCTCCATTGTCTCTTCCTTTTGCCAACAAAGGAGGTAGATTGATGGTCCCACAAATCCTCATTTTCTTAGGTTATCCCAAGTGAGGATGTGGTTCTGAACAATTAGCCAGATAAATAATGAGAATTTCAGCCAGAGTTTTGGATTCCATATTTTGCCCCATATGTGCTCTTTTGGCTGCATTTGGTAGTTTTCCCAGAGACAATAAGCCTCCTTGATTGAGAAGTTTCATGTTGGCGAGTGACCTCATATGAGGATGTCCAGACCATCCTTGATGCGGATTTTCCACTAATTATCACAGTCCCTCCAAGCCCACGTGTCAGTTCCCTCCTGTATGCTTAGTTCATGGGGTTGAGTTTTCCATATGCGCCAGGGGTGTTGTTGTAGGTTTTCCTTCTAGATATATTTTAAATGTAGAGTGTCCCTTGATTACATTTGTTAATGATGGGGGCTAAGTTCATCTATGGAGTATAATGGTGATTGTTTCTTCCAAGAGTCTTGCCAAAATAAGGAGTGCTCTCCATTTCATATCTCCCAAAAAGCATGTTTCTGTATGAGATATCTATTACTCCATGTTGTGTTCCAGATGTTGGATCCTTGAATCGGGTCATTAAGTTTGATGAGAAAGTCCTCCCTAATGTTGGGCGCATATTTAAGTTTCCAAAGTCTCACCCATAACTCTGTGGGGTGTTTGAGCCAATGCCACCATAGTTTTTCCCCCATTATATGATTGATTTTTCCTAGATCCTTAAGACCCAACCCACCCAACGATTTAGGCCGACAAATTTTATCCCAACCTATGAGTGCCCACTCTTTGTCTGGATGATGACCATGCCATAGGTGCACTGGAGGTTTTTTATGGCTCTAATGACTAACCGAGGTGTTACCAAGGAAGTGAAGAGGTAATTCTTAGGGCCTAAAGCATGGATTTAAAAGGACCAGGCAAGAAACAAGGTTTAGTGATTGAAAGGTCCAGTTGATTATTCGGTTAGAGATGGATAACAAAAGGCTATCCCATGAGATGTTGTGGGTGGCTTCCCCCGTGAGGGGGACACCGAGATAATTGGATGGAAGGGAGATCTTGGGGATGCCCAATAGTCTAGATATATGGTTTTGGATTTCCATTGGGGTGTTGAAGAAGTAAAGTTGCGGCTTGTCAAGGTTTAGGGAGGTTCCCGACACTTATACAAAGTCGGTGAGAATGATTTTGAGCTTGTTAGCCTCTTGAGATGTGGGGATATTCATCAACAGGGTATCATCAACAAATTGACTATGGGAGGGAGATGGTTGTAGATTATGGAGAGGTAAACCTTTGAGGGAGCCTTCCTCTACTGAGGATTTGATGTAACACCCCAGGCCCTCATCCATTATGAAAAAGAGGAAAGGGGAGAGGGGGTCCCCCTGACGAATGCCCCAGGTGGGTGAAAATGGCTTGGAGGGCACTCTATTGACAAGAATTGGAAAAGAAGGCTGAATATGTGAGATGCATGATCCAGGCTACCCAAGTGGTGTCAAAGCCAAAGACTTCAAGGAGGGAGAGCATATATTGCCAACTTATTCTATCAAAATCTTTATAAAGGTCAAGTTTGATGAGCATACCTGGGGAGAGAGTTGACTTAAGTGAGTGAATTACCTCATGTGCCAGGATGACACTATCCATGTTTTGACGTCCTTCCACATAGCCTACTTTGTCTTTGGATATGATGAAGGGAAAGACTGATTTGAGTCATAGAGAAATAACCTTTGTGATGATTTTGTAGATCACATTGTAGAGTGCTATGGGCATGGATTGTTTGGGATGGGTTACATGTTCTTTCTTTGGGATTAAAGTGAGGAAGGTGGCATTGAAGGCTGATAGAACTTGCCCAGGCATTCTGGATTCCTCGACTACTTGCCAGACTTCTTTCCAGATTACTAGCCAACAATAATGAAATAATTTTTTTGTAAAGCCATCCAGCCTCGCGACTTTACCTAGTGGCATATATTTAACTGCTTGATCCACTTCCTCTTGTGTTATTGGCCGCATAAGTTTTTCATTTTGTTCTTTTGTGACCAGGGAGGGGATTTTCTTGGTAATCTTTCTAATGGAAAGCATTCGATCCTTTATAGGTTTCATGAGGAGATCTTTTTAGTAGTTTGATAGTTCCTCTTCTATGCTTGCACAATCCAAGATGGCTTTACCCTGATTATCTTCTAGTTGAGTGATTTTGTTAATGTATCTCTTGTGCACCATGGATCTGTGGAAGAACTTGGTGTTCTTTTCACCTTCCTTGAGCCATTGTACTTTGGATTTCTACCTCCAGAATATCTCCTCTTGCTTCCATCCCTCCTCTAGTTCTGCTTGTAACTGATCTTCCTCCTTTATCAAGTTTGTCGTTCTTTCCCCCTAAATGAAGTTTTGTTGTAGTTCCTCCAGGCGTTGAACAATTTCCTCCTTCTTCTGGAGGATATTACCAAACACATTTTAATTCCATCTCTTTAGTTTCCCTTTGAAGTTTTTTAGTCTTTGTTGCAATTTATACATACAAGTTCCATGGTCCATTTCTTCCTGCCTTCACCAAGTTTTGGAGAGGTCTTGAAAGTCTGGGTGGGTGAGCCAAAACTTTTCAACTTAGAAGGGCTTGATTTTAGGCATGGTGCCTGTGTCTAACCAGAGAGAAACTGGCCAGTGATCTGAGCCAACATTCAGGAGGATGTTGGCTTCAAGGACCAGATCATCCAACAATAATGATTCAGAGATGAGGAATCAGTCTAATCTACTTGTGATATATTGGTGCCTAGATATTCTATTGGACCAAGTGAAGATACCATTTCAAGTTTCTATATCTATAAAATTGAGTTGATCTATTAGAGTTTTGAACTTACCACTGTCCTAATCCAGCCTCTTGGTGCCTCCAATCTTTTCCTCCGGCATGAGAATGATTTTTGAAGTCGCCCCCTATTATCCAGTGTGGTGATCCCAACAACGATATGACTGTAGCCATTCTACACAAAAACATATCCTTCTCTTGAGCACTTTGCAGTCCATAAGAATTTGTAATCATCCCCTCTTTGTTAGAGCCAATGGCCTTGAAGTGGGCAGTGAGAGTGCCCACTGTGGAGAAGGGTTGATCTATGATAAATGTGGCAGGGTTCCATAAGATAGCTAGGCCCCCTGCGGCCCCATTTGAATCTGTGTGAATGGAGTTGCAATTTCTCCAACAACGCTGGAATATGTCCTCCGCGGCTTCCCTGACACATTTTGTTTCATGTAAGAGGAGAATGTCTGGATTCTCTACACGAATGTTGTCTCAAAAGGTTCTTTGTTTAAACCTTCCATTAAGCCCTCTAATATTCCAGGTGATGATCTTCATCATGATGAGTTGGGGGATGGATAGAGGTATCCTTTCGTGAGTCTTTGGATCTGCCCTGAGTTGATCATGTAGTTTCCTACTTCTTTGATGAGTTGATGTGTTTATTTGCATCCACGATGCCTTCTTTCACGGGAGGTACGTCTTGGATCAGAGGCTGGGTCAGACAATATTCCTAATCATGAGGTGGTCCATGAAGTAGAGTCGATGAAAACTTATGCACTTTTCCGAGTTGTTCTACTGGGATGGTTTCCAAATCCTTTTTGTTAAAGGCTTCCTCCAGTTTATCTGGGTCTATATCCGCTAGATCCTATTCATCTAGTTGTGTGAGGGTGTCCCCACCCTCCTTTGGCTTGTCCTCATTCTTTTGGGTTGTTGGACCTGTTTCTTGGTTTTTTTCTTTGGTTGGTTTCGACTATTGCTTGGATTTTCCCTTGTCTTTATCTTGGTTTCCCCTTTTGTGTGGATTTTTCATTTCTTCTTCCTCTAGGAGCCGATTGAGGATGTCAAAGGAATTTTTGAGTGTTTTCTTGATTTGTTTTTTATGGGGGTTTGTTTTTTCCTTCCTGTAACCATGGTGTAACCATCCTTTTGTTTCCCCTCCCCTACTTTTGAGTTTTGAGTTTAGAAACATGGTCCATTGTGAAAGATCTTGTCCTTGTCTTCTAAACTGTAGAGGATGATCATGAAAAACCCCTTGGAATTGAGTTGAAATTCATAGTCTCCCTTGGGGTTTCACCAGTCTTTGATCCATCCCATGATGTCATTTTTGGAAGGCCATAGGCCAATAAATTTTCCTATGACAGCATGATTTCTCATGGGCTGTGTGTGTTCCCCAACCCTGGTCGAGTTGATGGTGTACCTGGGCGGTTTGTCCGATTGGGGAATACATTTTCCTGGTTCCCATTCACGAGATTCATTTGGACTAAATCCTTTCCTCTATTCGTTTTCCCCTCATTTTCAGTCATCGTCGCATCCTGCCTATGGAAAGCAGTGCGTCGATGTCGCACTGTGTATTTGTCACTACTTGTGACAATCCTTGATCGCCACACTGCAGTCTTTTGCTACCTGTGATAATTCTTGTAGAAAGTTTTGAGTGACAATTAACTTTGCTTTTTGCCCAAATCTTAAATATGGTTTTGGGGTGAATTTTTGGGTTTGATTATATTCTGATCACAGTTTGTTTGTCAGTCTTTGAATATGATTTTAGCCTTCTTTGATTTTTTTTAGCTTGTGTGCTTTTGAAATATTTGATCTCTTCCTTTGAGTGTCTTTCCGTTACAAAGCATTGTTTTTCATTAGAATTATTTAGTGGAAGAACTTCTTTTTCTTCTATTGAATAGTTCATGTTAAAAGAAAAAATTAATTTGGGTTGCTTTGTTTTTAGAGTGATTTTCTATTGMTTTTAGCTATATTTGAAACAAAAAAATTTAATTTCTTTCTTTGCATTAGATTTGGGGCATCTTTGCATTTAAAGTAGTGAAATTGCATGGTTTTTGGCATTTTTGGTCTTGGATTCTTAAAAACAATTCCCCCTCATGGYCGAGGGGGGGGGGGGAATAATCGTGTATTGGTGTAYAGTCTCGTTGGCTCATTTCTTTAAGTTCTTGATATTGGTGAGTTTAATAAATTTTTGAGACATTGTGCATCTAAGAATGATAAACATTTTCTCCTTCTCGTAATATAGGTTTCATCGAAGTGAAATATTTGCATTCTCATTTCTTTGCATTTTTAAGAGTCGGTCAAAACATCATTTAGTCCATGCCATTTTCCTCTTGAGTAAACAACAACCTTAAAATAAAACGCTTATAAAAATTGATTAAACATTTTTATATTTTCTGGTAGAAAACCTACATTAGCTTAGGGTGTAGGGCTTTGGAATAGGTGTGAAAGATAACTTTCCAAAGCTATAAACAAACATAGAATCTGGTGCTAGCGAGTGGTAAATACACTTATTACATTTTGTCCTGGGAAGTCCTTCTAACACAATGGTCAATCTCGATGTAGCATTAGGGCCAACAAAGTTACTCACCCTACTTTGTTGGTACTAGTAGTGAATGCACATATTATTGGGGGTCACTTGAGAAGAAAATCATGTGCATACCTTATCGATGAGATTTCGGGCTTAGATACCCTGCCCTTGCATGTATATTAGACTGTCAACTATTTCCCCATGCATCATTCTCGTAATTGATAACCTTAGTATCCCATCTCTTTAGGGCCTTTACACAAGGTGACTGTGGAGGGACAAGTCTTCACGGTAGCTGAAATCGATGTTAGCCAAACTCACTCGGGCTCCTTGGAGGGTATACCCACGATTATGTGTGGGAGCTTGCACCAGGGTGTAAGTTCGTTAAGTAGGTCATCAATGTAACTTTTCCACCCACTCTATCTCAGCCTCTTCTTACATTATTCTTGCAACGTTGGATTTCATCACCAACTAGTGCGTTCATTGTGAGAAGGTTTTGTTTGTTTGATTGCTTCCTAGATTTTTAGCATGTGTTGTTTATTTTTCCTTAGCAAAGTCTAAGTTGCATATGTGTTTAATGGCATTAGTTCCCGGAACAACCAATGAAACAACCCTTATTCCGGGGGAACCTTTTGTTTTTTCTTCTTACAGAAACGTTGCTCCTCCTTAAATCGCTACTTTGAGCCTTCTAGTTCTCACAATTGGATTGCCAGTATGGTTGTTTTCCACTCCGATAATCCCAAATGAAACAAGTGATTCAGTTGTAATTACTTCCCCCCAAGAACATCAACCTCATGTTGATCCTTCACCTTCTTCACCAGTAAGATCTCCTTCTCCTTCTTCACTTGCAAGGATTTATTCTGTTTCATCTTCTTCACCAAGTGAAAGCTTTGAAGCTAGTAACCCAGTGGATAAGAAGAAGAAGAAAAGGAAGATTAAGAAGAAGAAAAATAACCAAGGGTCTAAATCTCCAACCACTGCTGAACATGTTGGAAAACCATCAATTACTGATAATCGTGTTGGGAGTGTTGATGATGCCAAGATCACCCAAACAACCCGTAAGCCTTGGACCCTTACAGGATTTGTAAGGGTAACTATCCTCTTAAGGATTGCCCTGATCTATCCAAGGTTATAGAAGCATGGTCTAAACATCTTCGCCAACACCTGTCATCAGCCTCTGAACAATGTGTTGATGACCTCCCGTCAACTAGTCAAAATACCATTGGGAAGAAGAAAAGTAGAGTCAAGTTCCCATGTATGTTATGCGGACGGAGTCATCAAACTCACCTTTTCCCTCGTATGGACGAAGCCTCGAAATTACTGGAATACATAACTGTTTCCTAACCTCAACTTCCAACTGCTTATCACAAGCTTACTCTCGACCCACCCATAGTTGATGGAATGATCAATCCGGTCCTCGATTAGTCTGGTTGATCAAGTAGTTAATATGGTCATGTCCTTAGTTGGGCCAGTTGATGAAGTGGTCGATCCAATCCCATCCTCGGTCAATCCCACTCTCCCATTAGAAAGTGAAACCCAAGCAGACAATCTGTTTCCATCTATCGATCCCATTCTCCCCTTGGAGAATGAAACCCAAGTGGTCGTTCTGATCTCGTCATTGGTTGATCATACTCTCCCACTAGAGAGTAAACCCAATATTGTCCATGTTTTTCTCATTGATACATAGTATATCGTGCTAGGGGGCATTACTCTTTCTCCCGTGGAGCCTCCTCCAAGTAATGAGGCCATCCTTTTTTATTGGGGTGCGCTAATTGGGCCTATTCTTCCCTCTCAGATTCCTTTCAAGATTACAGTACAGGTTTGTGGTCAGGACATTCCTCAGATGCTGATAAACGAAGGTGTGTCCGTCAGTATTTTGTCCTCTATTGCTTGGCAAGATTTGGGTTATCCCCAACTTGTGCTGGTTACGCATAATCTATTAGATTTTAACAGAAGAACTAGTCAACCTTTAGGGACCCTTCCTCAGTTTCTGGTAACTTTGGGAGGGAAAATTGTCTTTATTGAGGTCATGGTAGTCCAAAACCCCTTGGATTTCGATTTATTCCCTGGGCGAGATTATGTCTATGCCATGAAAGCTATCGTGTCCACTCTTTTTTGTGTGATATCTTTCCCTCACAATGGAAGAGTTGTGACTATTGATCAACTCTCCTTTGTTGTCCCTGATTTGATTATCAACCCAATGACCTCCATGAATGGTTCTTATATGTAGATGGTATCTCCCCCACCACAGGTCAATTATGTGGCGTTGTCTACCATGCCTTCAACTATCGATGTAGATGAGCCTCTCATTGTAAGATCAATCTCTTATGACTTGGATCTGGTAGTTGACATGGTGATCTCTTCGGTAGGCTTATTGGAGCCTGACCTCCTTACCCCTATCGCAACCCTCGACATGTGTTCCTTCCAGAGTGTGTTTCTTCCATCGAGTGAAGATCTCTTGGAAGCGATGCTTGAGTTTTGTCTCTTGACATGGTTTTCTTCTGGAGCATCGTCCTCTTGGAATCCATGATCAAGAAGAGAGTTTTGAGCATGGTTTTTTGATTTCAATCTCGTTAAAAATTGAAACCAACAGGGAGGACAGTTTTGCATCTCCATGGCAACATCGTTAAAAAATGAAATAGAGGACACGAGGATAGTTTTTGAATCTCTATGGAAAACTCGTTAAAAAATGAAATAGAGGTTACAAGCATAGTTCTTCTCCTGTGCCAAGATCGGTAAAAAATGAAATATATTTTCCCCCCTCTTTGTTTGAGTCAAGTCCTTCATCTTTGCAGTTGGATGAAACAAAGCTTGGGGGGAAATGCTTACAACCTCTATACTTCATGTTGAAGATCCCTTAACCTACATACCTTACCTTGTGCTTGGTTTCCATATGTCGGAATTCTCACTACCTTACATTGATGGTGTTGGTCACAGTACTTAGAAGTTGTACGTTATTGCGGGTATACTTGAGAATTCGCCTTTTCGAAAGAAATTTTGATTACATTAAATATCAACACATTTCTAGATATATAAACACATTAACAAATGAATTGGATAATTATCTTTTATATAGACATTTGCACCATTTATAAATCCAATCACACATTTTAAAGACAATTAAGCCGATAAAAGTTTTATATTATAACGTCAGAAGTTACAAAAAGTATTTGTCCTGAGACCAAAATGGTTAAGCAGATGGCTTCATATACATATGCATCAAGGATGTTTCTCTCTATAACAAACGAATGACCATGCTACTCGATGGAACAGTCAACCAATGGATGCTGACATGCCAACTGTATGGCGTTGGTAGTGTCGAGGTAACTTGTCCACAATGATGTCGGGGATGTTCATGGTTAATCCCTCAAGGTTCTATTCGATCTCCTAGAGATCCTCAACTGCTACCCCTCGACCCACCACAACACCTATCTCTCCACATCTCTGGATAGGAGATGATCCTGGAGGCCTGAAAGGCATCACATCTACATTGTTGAGAGCGGTTGATTAGTCTCGGATAAATAACAAAATTTTTTTATAATTAAAATACCAAAAACAACATATAATGAATAAATCCTTCTTACCTATCTCTCCCCACAGAGAACCCTTAGGTAATGCCAAGTCGGGATCTCCATGGAAGTTAGTCCTGGCATATGCATAGTCCTCCACCATGACAAGATGATCCCTCAACCACTGGAAGAAAGTTGGACCATATGTAACGATTGGCACACCACCATGACGTGCCATCAAATATACCCATATCTTCATTTGAGAATCATGTGGAGTGGGTATTCCCCATTCCACATGTTGTAGGCACAAAACTGAGACCCTCTCTAGGAAGAAGGATACCAAAATAGATCCATACCCAAATTGTTTCAATTGACCAGTCCTACACTTTGTTAATTGTTTCTTCATGTTTTTTAGAAGGCCCTTGCTCCAGTTTAAAACCCGGGGCTCCATACACTTGATAACATACTGAAAATGGATCTGTAAAGCCATGTGAGGAGCTGCAATCCTTTTCATACAAGTAATAGTATAGAGAATAGTCCTCAAAGGCAAGTCTTGAACATCCTTTATGAAAACTTTGCCACTATGCTTCTCTATTTCGACTACGCAGTGATGCGCTACATAATAATCCATGGGTTCACCACCATCGTTGCTTCTCGATAGTGAAACTCGAGAGCCACAACGAGATAACCCATTCAATAATAAGATGTCATCGATCTCTAGGGTGAGTGTATGCACCCTGACATGAAATTCTTGCTCATTGGCGTCCCACATACGAACTAAGTGTTCCAATAGCATCAATTGGGCCCTTGTGCCCTGCAGTTTGAATTTTTTTAGCAAGCCACACTCCTGAGTGCCATGACAGTGTCTGGATCATTCCTGACAAAGTAATATTCCTCCTCATGCTCTCATTCCCTCCATTCGAGCATGATGACCAATGAAAATCTACCAAACAACAATAAAAGATGATTTAGTTCATCAAAATTTCAAAATTGGAAGTTTTCTTAGCTCTCTCTGTATTTTTAGTTTTTGATTTGTGGTTGTCGCAGGAATCCTTTTTCCCACAGTGTGACGTCGTCACACCTCGGCTATAGAACCCTTGTGGCGATCTAGGATCATCACAGTTCACGATAGGGAGGGCCTGCGACGATCTCAAAGCACAATCTCCCTTGGAAAATTGCCCACAACTCAAAATTTAACCATTAAAATTGAAATATTTTACTATGAAAAGAAAGAAGGGAGGAAGAATACCTACTTCACAAAAGCGGCTCGAGAAATCGTCCACTGAACACTCCAGAATCGTCACTTGAAAATCAAAGGGAAAATAGGGTTTTGGGCACTAGTTTGGTGAAAATGCAAATGAAATGGTAAATGAACTAGTTTTGACCTATTTTATTTATTTTTACCATTTTAAATTCAAATTAAGTTAATTTTTAAATATTTTTACCTATGTCATAAACCTATTGAACTTTGCAAAGTGTCTATATTGCATGATGAGATATCCGAGGACCAGACTTTTGATATGGATCACCCCTTTTTGGTCGTTTTTGCGTGTTTTATGATGAATATATACTTTTAGGGTTTTTCAAGAAAAACTTTGAGAAAGGTCGTTATTCTCTCTCACGCTCATGAAACTATGAGAATGTAATTGTGTAACCTTTTATCTCTTTTTTCAGACTCGTAATGGAAATACAAAAAATGAACCATATGGAGTCTTCTTTAATCTATTTTCAAGCTCCCTAAACATGAAAATATAATCGAGCGACTTTGTTTTTTTCACGCTCATAAAAGCATTTGAAGAAAACATCTGATGAGAGGTAGATTATCTTTTTTTCGGTCTCATCAGATTAACTTGCGAAAAATGACATTTTGGAGTTTTCTTTAAGTGTTTTTCAGACTCTCTAAACATGAAAAACCCCTGAGTTCTCTTTCTTTGGACTTGTAAAACAAGCATCGAAAGGACCATATGGGACCGAACCACTCCTTCCTAGGGTTCGTTAAAAATACTTTGAGGGACGCATTTGAATGATGAACTTATATTACAAGCATATTTTACCTTCCTCAAGCTTGCGTAAAAATAAAGAGGTATTCACCGGAAATGGTGGGGGGGAATTGGGAAAGAAATGCATAGATGTATATGTGTTAGTGGCAGTAAGTCTCTCTTGAACATGACACCCCTCTTCATCATTGTATCTAAGTTGGGAAATCCATTTGTTTCTCGTTTGACCATCTAGAAGTCCACATGTTGGGTCCTCCTTGAGTCAATGCTGCCAAAAAAATTGTCGTGTCGTTCATATATTCAATAGAAGTTCAACCTGAAACAAACCTTCTATCGAGTCGACCATCTGTAGTCTTCAAATCTTACCATGTCGACCTTCCCTGAGTCAGTCCTGCATCACTTTATGGGGGATGCATATTTCATATCATTGATGGGGGGGGATACATTAAGGCCCTCCTGTGACGATTCTTTTCCTTTCGAATTCAACTCATTATCCAAGAATTAGACTTAGAAATCATTTAGTATCTTGAAACCTGCATGCCTTAATGACATGTCACCTCGTTTTCAATAGTGGGTTCACAAAATTGGCCCCTGATTAGAAGATTCCATCGAGTGTTCGACTTCAACTCATCAATTCACATTTGTTGGATTGTACTAGAGTATTTTGGGGGTCATTGACATCAATGGTGATTTACCTCGCACTTGTTAACAATATCCATTAATGATCTGTAAACAAGTGGTTTCTACCATGTTCGACTTCGACACCTGTAATCACATGGCTAGATTCGTACTTCAGGACGATGGAAATGAAGACCCTGAATCTCACCATATTGGTCCAGGTTGCGATGGAGTATTCATAAGTCTGTATTGACACATAAATCCACCATGTATGTCTAGTGGCTATGTCCAAATTTGAGTTTTTAGAGCATAGATCCACAATGTATTTCTCGTGGCTATGTTGAATCATGATGACATGGATCCACAGTGTATGTTTGGTGGCCATGACTCACTTGACACTTATGATTAGAGTCACTTGTAGTCTGAGTATGAGAATGCCTACCTCAGAAAATGGTATATTATTATGCATATGCTTGATTGTTTGCAGGTTCTCGACTGATGTGCTTCTTGTTCTCACCACACATTCTACAAAGTATTTCAGTTTTCACATGTTCCAACTTCATACTTTGGGGGGCATTCTGTTACACATTATTTTGGTCACCCCTTTGATCATCTGACAATATGTGTATGACTCACTTATGCGTTCCCTGAAGCTACTAAATGAGACTTTCTCCATGAGAAAGTGAATCATATTTCTTTTCTTAAAAACCATATCAAAGGAGATCGTCACATACTGCACCAAAATTGGATTGCGTCGTCATCGCAGGATGCCTGTGCTTAGGGCGCGACGATGCCCAAACAAGGGAAAAAGGTGAAATTCATGAAATTTCTAGAAGAGAATCTTCTATAAGATGAGGTAGCCTCTGATCGGTTTGGATCTTACTCGCTTCTATGATTTAGTGAGATCATCCTAATTTCCTCATCCATCCCTCTTTCTCCCTATATAAAGAGGGATCTCTCATGGGAAAGGCTAGGCTGGCTTATAGATGAAAAATTCTACTGAAAATTGCACTTGAGATAGCTTTTCTTTAGCTTTCCAAGTCAAGTTGTGAATACTCTTCACCAAAAGAATTGGAGAAAAGGTATGCGTGTTAAAGAAAAGGTCCATTTGAAGGGACCTTGCAACATCAAGGCATAGGTTGTATTATCCACTTTCATCAATATAATGCAGTGATACATTTCTTCCCTATAAAAGTGTCTCCATTTTTATTGTATAACTCCTTGATCTTATACATAAGCTTCATTGGAATATATATATCGTTGTTCTCTCTTTTTGTTGGTTTGTGCTTCTTAATAGGTTCAACATCCCACAAATCCAAATATGTAGCAAAGATTACACTAGCGAGGATCAAACGACGTTTAAAAGGTATGTTATTTGTCCCTCTCTAAGAAGAAGCTTCTATTATGCTATGTTTTGTTCTAATTTCATGTTGAAGTTAGGGAGAGTATTTTGTGTCCGCACTTACCGAATTGTCTGATAAAAAAGTTGGGATACCCAACTTGAATAGAGAGTGGTAGCCCGACGTTGCGAAGCGATCTGGGAGCTAGCCTTCTTTGGTTGTGTGCATGGCCCCTTTGCGGCTCGGGGGCTCAGGGGGAAGAATAGTACCCCTAGCGTTGGGTAGGAGGTATCAGTGAGGTCTCAACGGTTAGCGAGCAGGAGCTGGACGGAGCGCAAGTGCGTGATAACCACTTCAAATTCTGCGCCTTCGGTTACGGTATGCGTGTTAAATTTGCATTTGAAAGTAGTTTAAAAATTGTATGTGAATTTATACGTTGATGAAAATTGTAATGGTTCCCTGGAGCTGGATGTTTGTTCATTCGTTTTGTTGATCTGGTAATGAAGAGGCCCATGGTTTAATTTAAAAGCTTGTGTTTTTCCCTTCAATATCATTGTGTCCTGCTTACTCTCTGTGCTTGAGTGTTTTGCCTCTTATTCGCTCAGCTTGTAAAACTCTATTTCTATCTTTGCGCCTTGGATTCTTTTATATATCTTTGCACCTTCTTATTTTCACTCAGTAATTAGCTTGTGATTTAGATGCATTTTTCTCCAGGACGTTTTTGCTTATCTCCACAATTTTGTCTCAGCGTTTTTTTTTTCCTTGATCTTACTCAACTAAAAAAGGGATTGTGTTGCCTTACGTGAGAGAGAGTCTCAACGTTTTGTTTCTTTTTGTGTGTGCGAATGGTCTTCCTTGTGGGCACCTCCCGTGTCCATGGCTTGGGGATAAAATCGAGCACTAGGCTTGTGTTGTTTGGTGTCGAGCGTTGGGATTGTGTTGTTTGGTGTTAGATTGTGATGTAACTTGTGGACTTGATGCTTGGTTGTAAACTTGGACATCGGGTCCACCAATTTTTGAGGTGAGGCCTGGCGTTTGATCTTTATACACAAAAAAAGAAAAACATGAATGCCCAACGCATGTGAGAGAGGAGAGGATTGGCATTTGCTTGTTTAAACAAAAAATGTGATTGCCTAAACAAAAAATGGCATTTTTTTGTTTAAACAAAAAATGTGATTGTTAGTCAGCGATTGTTTTGTTGCATCATTCTCTTCTAGCAGCATTTGGCTGCGTCCCCTTTTTTCTCAGCATCCTCGCCTTTCCCTCAACCTGCTTTAATGTTGGAACCCCAAAAAATAATAAGTGCGAACCTCATTTTATTGTTAACCATTTCCCTTGATAGCAAAAGGGAAGGTCCCTTCTCTGCGGTTGGTTGAACCTCTACAATTATATTCCAATTATATTTCAGTTTAAAATTTTAATTCAGTTTACAATTACATTTTAAAGTTATATTCAGTTAAAATGTATTCCTATAAATTGTACCTTTTTCCAGCTGTGTAATTTGGATTGAAAGTAATGAATGGAATTAACAATTCATCTCTTCCTTATCAATTTGGTTGTTAATATTATGGTCATAGGTATATCACACTCAGAAATAATTCATGATAATATGCTTATTATGGAATAAATCTCTCCTACGAATGATCAACTTTATGCTCCTGACTTTTATTTCCACCTTCAATCACTAAAATTTATATAGTATCTTGAGTGCACAAAAATGAATAATAATTTTATTGCCAATTAAATCTTGCTAGTGGAAAAACACATTGACAACTTAGTAGTGATAGGATCTTGGAAAAACAAAACCTAGGATAATGAATCGATTGAAAAGACATTTTTGATTAGAATAATAATATGTTTTAGTTGATTATTGATTAGAATATTAGCGCTCAATTCCATCATGGGATATAGGACTTGTTGAGTTTAGAATTTTGCGCCCACCAATTTTTATGTATTACATAATGATTTTAGAGTTTGGCTTCTTGCACTCATGGATTTTTATGATGGTTAGATCTTCGAACTTTGTGCAATAAAATGTAATGAATGTATTCGTTGAGTTAACTTTGATTGATATTAGAATGCTTTCGTTTATGGACTCCATATAATGTATGATAGTTAAGGATTTTTGGAATTATTGCGTAACAGATTTTATGTCTTGTATGATGGTTTAGAATTTGTTTATCTTGCATCTTGGATTATGCTGATGAATATGTGTTAGGTTGCTTGCGCTATGGACTAAGATGACACATAAATGTTTATGCCTTAGTTTAGTAATGAGCATGTCACAATGTTGTTGTATGATTTCCTTATGATTGGATTATTTGCGCCCAATGATCGATAAGTGAATATGTTAATCTAGCAAATGGATCATGTGCTTACCTTGAAAATGATGTTGATTACTGTAATTTGATGATTGATTTAATCACGCACCTGGAAGTTAAGTAGACATTTGATTGCGCCTAAAAAAATAAATTAGATTATTTGCGCCTTGGCTTATGTCGTTGCTAGATTGATTTAGTATCTAAGTTCTCTTGCACCATGAAATTTTATGTTACATGTGTGGGTTTACAAGAATGCTATTGCACCTTGATGATCATTGATGATGTTATTTAGCTTAATCGGCTAGGACTTGATTGTGTCGTGGGGGATGTAGACACCTCCTTGTTCCTCAGAACAGTCACCATCCTTAAGACCTTAAATGATTAAAATCAATTGGAACCTGGGCTTGAGCGTTGTTTATGTGTCCTGGAGGTCCTAACCTTGTAGGGTAGGTTGGGCAGGTAGTATATTATGCGTTTCTTGTGATTATCTATATGATCCTTAAGTAGGGTTATGTTATCTTATGTTTTCTTAGAGATATGTGATGATGATTTTTATGAGATGTGTTGAATGTTTAAGATCTGTACTGTTATGCGTTGTTATTAATTGTAGAATGAAATGATGTTGGGATGTTGATGATTAACGTGTTAATACTACGATACACGTGTAGAGTTATGTTATCTTATGTTTTCTTAGTGATATATGATGATGATCCTTATGAGATGCGTTGAATGTTTACAATTTGTACTGTTATGCGTCGTTATTAATTGTAGAATGCAATGATGTTGGGTTGTTGATGATTAACGTGTTAATACTACGATATGCGTGTCATGGTACATGATGATATGTCAGTATTGTCGTAAATGATTATTAATGCATTAATCTTGTTTTATTAGTATATGCGAATGATGTGTTGAGGATGTTGCCTTTTGTGTGATGTTAACTTCCTAACGCAACAATTAAAGAATTTTTTTTTTTGACCTGTTGTACGTTGCTTGGTTGTTGTAACGATGGGGTCGTTACATATTTGATATCATATAAATTTGATAGTGTACGATTGCCCATGATTTATTCGTGACAATATTTGCAAGTGTGCCATAAAGGTGGAGTTGTATTCTTCTTTACAAGATTTAGATCCATTATTGGATTATGATGTAACACCTAATTTATTCAATGCCTCTTCTGAAATAAGTATAGAGACATCAAACATCGATACATATGCCAACACACGTGTTATGATTAGTGAGAATGTTGACCTAAATGCTGAGATACATCGGTTGGTTAGAGAGTTGTTTGATTACTTAGAGTTGTTTTGAAACAATATATCTCTATTTTAATCAATACTGAACAGTAGGTTGGTTTGGTTAAAAAAATGTTGGGTGAAACCAATAATATTTACAGTATGGACTATGAATTCACTCTTGAGTTGGATGCTTTTGAGTGATCTTTCAAAATGAAGAAGAGTTTGTTGGTCCTAAAATGATAAATACAATAAGCATACGAAGTAACAACATGAAAATTGATTTGAATGCGGTTGCATCTGAATATGAATCGTTTTAGTTTCAATATTTCAATAAACAGAGACATTCTTGCTTCAATAATGTATTCTTTATGATTTCAAGTGAGTTTTATAGAGCGATGATATTGTTATGTTTAAATTGGTGTGTATTAACATTTTTTAACAAAGTAGCATGCAATTTTTTGCAGAAGAGCAATAATCTACTACTGCAATTTCCATTCAAAGACGTAGATGGATGCAAGTGTCATTTTGGTTTTTTTACTATTTTGGGTACATTTGATGGGACTTCCAACTGTTGTAGTCCTTATTTTCATATATTACTTTATATGTCAATATGTTTTTAGACGAGAATTGCATTATTATATTACAAACATCAAAATTTGTTTAACAAAGTAGTGTGAAGATGTTTGCAGAAGTGCAATAATCCACTACTGTAGTTTTCATTCAAGAAAAATAAATAGATGTAATGTTATTTTGATTTTACTACCATTCCATGTAAATTTGATGGGACTTCTAATTGATGTATTTTTTTGTTTTTATGTATTACTTTATATGTCAATATGCGTTTAGATGAGAATTGCATTATATATATATATATATATATATATATATATAAGTTTTTCTTAAGATATTCATCTCTATGTACATGTTCGGTTGGTTGACAACTCTTTAATTAGTGATTTGTCAAGTTTGACATATGCTAAGTTTTCAATTGTTTTACATATACATTAAGATATATTTGCTTTCAATTTGCTTCCATTAATATACGGGATGTTCTATTAATGTATTGGACGATGTTAATGTTATTATTGTTGTTTTAGCGATCTATCTATATGTTAAGTAACTATAAAATGAAGAAAGAAACATCATTTTCTACCATACAAAACTTTCTATGAGAGGGTTTTTAGATCCAATATTATCCAATTCTCCAATGATATACTTTCTCATTTCAAGTAATCCATTGCACTGAAGTCTTGATTCATGCAAATGAAACATCATCATATTGCAAAATATAAAAAGGGTAATGGTTAAAAATACCATTACGATTTGTAACATTCAATTATTTCTGAAAACTTATAATGGATAGTTTTAGTATATCGTTATTACTATAATTATTATATTTACTACCTTATAATATTGTTTTGGATTTTATTTTATTGTATTGTTGAAATATCGGGCTATATATATGGTAGTGATTGCAACATATGTATTGAATTTGTTTATCTTGCTTTATACCTCAAATGATCGATTGATTCGAGATGTTTTTTTTTATTCAGTTGAAAACACAATTTATATGAATCAAAATATTTTTATCATTAGTGTTTTGATTGAGGGATATAAATTATGTGATCAAACTAACTGTAATGTGGATCAACATAGTGTTCTTTCATTATTTTGGGACGACCAGACATATTGTAAATTTGAGACAAAGAATTATCTAAACCTATATTTATGTAACTTTTGTTTAGCATAATGGTTAATTGTGGAAAAATAAAGTTATGATAAAGGACTTGATGTGAGGTTTTATGCAATATTGGATAATGGAGAAGATTTTTGTTATAAAGAGATATGACGTTTGCACATGTTAATGGTTCATTTAATTCCATGAGATTGTTATTGAATATATGATTTGTTGCTCATTAAGCCATATAATGTATTATGTATCACTCGTTGATACCATTGCAGTTGTATATTTATCTAGTTTTTCTTTGAACACATGTATTCTCTCATAATTTCCATAATAAGAATGATAATAACAATCATGTGCTTACACAATAAGAATGTGGAAAACAACCATGATGCAACTTACAAAAATGAAATGAATCAATTAATGTTTCAATATAATTTAAGTTGTGGTTCTTTAATGTTGACTAAAACACTCCTATGACGATGAAACTATTATATGTAGAGATATTATAAGAAACAAAAATGAAAACATAGTTACTTCATTTCCCAGTATATACGCTTTCTCAATTGTAATTATATTTTATGTCTTCTTCAACTTTAAATTTTAACCTTAAAAAAGTTGTAAGTTCATAACCTATTAGAATTTAGGAGATACAATGTGACCATTAGGGGGATGCTAGAATTTACGAGATGTCTAAATGAGTTGTGTTTAGTGGCATTGTGCATCATTTTTCATGGAGATAGAGTTTTAAACCATAACTCCATACCCCATATTAGACCCTTAGCATCTCAAACTTCCCCTTAGCGAGGGGCTTCGTAAAAATAGAAACCACCTGCAAATATGTCGAAATGTAGTCCAACACTAAAAAGGACATGACTTCAAAAAGGACATGACATGGACCTGACCTATAACACCAACAAAGGGGACACTCTGTATGGCCACCTTTACCTTAACCACTACAGCTTAGAACCTATTGGTATAGACTACTACTGGGGTCTCCCGGAGTCTTTCTGCTGCTATAATGAGAGCTCGGAGGGTTTTTGGTTTCCATAATTCTTACATAGGATTACTCTACTATCTGGCGGTCCAGTGCCTTATAATTTCATGGATTCGGGCACTCTGGCATATGTATGTGGTAATTTAGTCTATATAAACTGTATGGGACGGTAATTTCTACTTTGTAAACATGGCGTAGTAAGGCAAACATGCTAAGTATAATCACAGATATGCATTTCCTAAGATCGTACTAATCTTAAGTCAAGATTTCGGGTCGAGTGCCAGATGGGCTTCTAAAATCGCCGATCTTTTCATCATCCTCCCTAACCTTTTTTTGTTTAATTTGTGTTCTCACTGTAAAATATTTTTCATTCAAGTAATTCAAAGTCTATGGAGATAACAAATTGTATGTAGTGCCACTGCTAGAATCCCCTGATCTATTTTATTAAAAACCTTTATCACCTTTATTTGAAATTAATTCTATTAATCATTGGATTAAAAATTAGTGTAATTACGATGCTTGTGAGTTATATTTATTATTATGTCATTATACTTGTTGTAGGGGCTAGTCGACTAAACCTAACAGTTGACTCAATCAAATATACAATTCATTCGAATAAACAAGTTGGTTAACTATTAAGTCTAATAAGTAAGTCAGATGGAGTCCACTAACCGAGGCAGTTAGGGAGTTACAACTATCTTGTAACTGAATGTGCAAGTACAAATATGTAACCATGTAATAGAGAAAAGAAGGTTATTGTGATACATGATAAAGTGCATATTACTAGTCTCTCCATTACTTTGTATATACTTTTATATCTTGTCTATGTGTGTGCGTGTATATTAGTTCATTGTGCCATATTGCTTTGTGGAAAGGACTATTGGTAACTTCTGCTTACAATTCCCTAGATTACAACATTGGTTTAATTACCGATAGTTCATGAACTTGAGCATGTAAAGTAAAGCACATGTAGATGTTGAGCTTAAAAGAAATATGTGAGTGGAGGGAGAGAAAGATAAACAATTATTTAAATAATTACGCATGAACAAATTGATCGACACTAGCAAAAACAAGAGTACACTTATTTAAATATTTATTGAAGTAATTTATGAAGAAACTAAAAAATACATCGATCGACCTACTAATGAATAGACTAACAGAGGATGAACAATTAATGTCCAATTTGAACAACGGGGGTTGAACAAATTTGCACGAGTGGGTCGAAAAAATCATCGATGAATACTATGAGGAACAAACGGTTGAGGAGTGAATGTTAGTCGCTAAAATAAAAGACAAATTTTACGACATTTTTCATGATGGGTTCTTTTGCACCATACCAACTCTGCTACACAAATTCTTATTAGATATAGACGTCGACCATATCATGGAATATCGACCACTTCTTAAACCACCTCCACCAAACATTGACTGGAAAAAGAAACAAAAAGATTAAGATAAATTTCTACATGTTGACTGCAAGGACATATGAGAAGCTTGGGATTACTTTTTAAAGAAATGAATATGATAATGGATTGCACCCTGTTGACTAAGAAAAGTCAGGTTCGTTGTTGGGGGCGGGGGGGGGGTGTTGTCTGTGTGATGCCTAAAGGAATATAAGAAATCATGTTGAGGAAGATTAATCATGCTAGTAACCAAAAGGAAGTCGATCGAAAATAAATGAGAGTATATAATAGACAAAGAGATGAAAAGAAGATTTGCAGGAAGAATGCAACACTATAAGCCTTTGGTCAACCTTAAAAAAATAGAACATGACAAATGATAGAAAGAAAGGGAAGAGATGCACAATGCACAAGATTCAAGGAAGTTGAGTCTAGAGCAACCCGTGGAGCGACAGATCACTAGAGCACGTGAGCAGTTTGAATTTCACAACAACAAACCAGATTTACCTAGACTCTTATGTCTCATGGAGGCATGGTTCCATTGTTCAAAGGAAATAAAATTTCATGGTAATTTCAAAAATTTGAAATTGTGTGGAAACTACCAGTGGAGTTATCGAACTCGTTGTTACACACCACAAATAGGGTGTAAGGTCTTTGACACCTACCTCTAGTGTGCATGTCTGATCCTTGCCTTAATTGAAGTTTTGGAATTGGATGCATGCGTGCGACACGCTCAAACGATGTGCATGGGATGTCTTGGGCACTAAGATTCCCCTTGACGAACCTTGACAAGGATGTTGGCACATTGATGGGTAGGAGTACCTTGGGCGCCCAACGCACCAAGGAGACTCACCACAATGCTTTAGCAAGACACTTTGACATGTGACGGGCCATAATGCACCTTTGTACAAGTCAACGACTTAGAGGCACAAAGGTGTCATGACGGGTTGACCAGACTCATCATGTAAGCACGCGCTTAGGCTATGGGTCGACTAGAAGAGGCGTGGCCATGGCACGATTTGATAAGATGAAGTGCAATTGTTTGGTTGGGTTGACACGCTCAAGTTATGGGTTGGTGTACCTAAGGATTGACTGATGAGAACATGGGATGGTTTTGGTAGACACGGCATGGGGTGCTTGGTTGGGTAGGCGTGCCCAAGTGAATGACATAACATACAAGGTATGGGTTGTCAGATGAGTAGGCGAACCTAAGTGAAATGATGCAACAAACAAGGTATGGGGTGTTTGGTTGATAGGCACGCTCAAGTGGATGACGCAGTGGGCAGAACGGTGGGGAAATCCGTGGACTAACATGCTTGGCATCCACCCAACACCTTAACGTGGGGGGCGTTCGATGAACCAACATGCTCGAACACACATTGCGAAGAGGCTTTGTGAAACAGTGCATCCACGGGATGCAACCCTCCACCAAGGAGCATTGCATATAATAAGGCAAGGGAGGAGCATGCTAAACAAACAAGGGCGTAAGGAAATGACACAATTTTGAGGTAGATTCATAGAAAGGGGGGCGAGCTTCTCCCAAGGTGTTGATTCATGCGGCTCATGCTACGTTGTGGATTCTGCAACAAAGGAAACATGGTAGTGTGAGTTTCTTTAAAGCAAAAGTCTCGAATGAACTTGGACACAGAATATAAGCCATAGACCATGTGTAGAGTTCGACAAGGGAGCATCGAGGTGCGACAATGAAGCATTCGAGTGACTGTTTTGTCATATGTTTCACATAGGTGTTTTGATCGAAGTTTGGAAACACTAATTAGTGGTCAAGGAGATTTGGGAACCTTTGGAGTTATGGTTGGATAGAGTAAGAGGTGCCCATATTTGTCACCAATGAAGGTGGACGAAAAAACTAGTGTTTGCAGCGAGGAATCACAAGTCCATTGGTGGGATTGGTTGGGGCTTGTCTATGATTGTGGGAGAAGGTCGATGCAACGTTGCAGCAAGTGTGCGAGAAGCAACACAGTGAGGTGACAATGAAATTAGATAACCATAGGGTGTTTTGGGTTAAGTAGCGGGTGAGACGKCCAGAAGGTGGAAGGGAGTTTTGAAGTAGATGAGAATATTTCTCTACAGTTCGACACGAGGAAGTGCGGCAAAGGGTTGTGACTGGTCAAGGACTAGAAGCAGAACCAATGAAGCTATCAACATTATTGAGCCYTGCGCTCCTTGCACATTGTTCTGTTGTAAAGGAGCTACACACTTGGTTCTTGTATGATAATAAATGAGACAAGTGTTAAGCTGAGTTGGGCCACCCAATTTACACATATGTTGGACTATGTGTATGCTTCATGTTCTTGTATGAATTGTACTAAGTATTGAATGTATAACAAGTTAACTGCATAACTATTATAAGATTCGAAGTATAGGAGTAGTTTGAACTTAGTACACTTAGTTTGGTTTCGTCGTTGAGTGGAAAACATTGCAATGTCGCACGAATTCCAAGCCATCGGAAGACTTGGGCAAGCCAAGTCTATTCTTCCCTAAGAATCTGGATGTGGGGTCGTGACAGCTGGTATCCGAGCGCATGAGAGATCTCACATCAGGGAAAACTGTGTAGAGTTGATTTGGTGGACGGTTTGGTGATGTCTTCACCACTGTCACCATCGTGAGAGCTAGTATCAAAGAAAAGTTTGAGTCACAAGGTAGTTGGCTAGGCACATTTTCACCAAGACACTTTTGTGTCATGCATCACTGAGAATAACAATTGGGTTGAGCTGGGTTGTTGGGCTAATAATTTTATCGCAACCTTCAGACGACTTGACTCTCTACAGAGTTACACAAATCAGTTAGCAAGAATATGACTTAGCAGTCAAGTGGTGTGTGTATCGTGCCTTGATGCAAAAATAATCAAGGTGTGGAGGTGATGAGGTAGAGAATATGGATTTTATTGGTTGCATGGATAAAGCGACTTAGACAAAGTTTTTCATATCACAAAGCCTAGTTGGAGACTTGGCATGGACAAGTTTTTTGCACCTTTCCGAGACATGTCTATGTTGGGCTTCACCATATGCAATAGTTGGGTCATGTTGTTGCAAATATTGGGTCGCAATGATAGGTTGAAGTGACAGTTCAAGTAGGGGGAGCTTATTGTCTTAGTGATGAAGATAACCAAGGTGCAGACAGAGAGTTCGGCTGGAGGGTGGTGATTTGGATGCACCATGGGTTGTGACTTGGATGTATCTTAGATGGAGATGGATTTACTCTTCAACCATCGCAAAAATATTTGTTTCGCAATCAGACTTGGTGGTTGGGGAGTTGCAACCCATGAAAACATGATTACTTGAGCCATGGAGTAGCTGGGGATGCTGTGAACAAGCATGTTTGTTTCAATTTCTTTGCAGGACTCGAGTTGTTGCGATGGGTTCTTTGGAGGGAGATGGGGAGACTTGGTGGAAAACAAGTGCGACTTGTTTCCATCACAGACCTGAGAGTACTGTGATCTTAATTAAAGTCATGGAACATGTTGGAGCACCCTGGTTTGGGTGACGTGGATGAGGACTTGGAGCAAATTGCTTAGGAAATTTCAGAGGTGGACGTAGGTAGACTTGGTTGTAGTGATGGATATGAGTTGGATTTCTTCCTAGATTTTTTATGAGGTGCCTTAGAGGGCTCCCTGCATCGAAGAAGAGAGTGATGCAAGTACCTTGTTCAAGGGGATGGGTGAGGTGCCTTGGAGCATGGGTGGCTTAGTTTTGTTGAGTCGTCGTGTGATTCTTGGACACACTGATCACACTGATGGGGGGGGGTGAATCACTGTAGGGATCTTTTACACTTATTTCAAAACTTTAGTTAGCAACCACTTCAAACATATTATTCATTCATACTTAGTTACTTTCATGTATCATCAACATTCATCAATAATATATAACTATAAACCATCACCATAATAAATGCAAATAAAACTAGATATATGTGTAAGATTTTCATATTATGTGTTACAGTTGACTACAGTCTCTGTGATTTATCAACAAAAATTGAAAATAGCACCAACTTCAAGAGAGTACCAACTCTCAATACAAGATCCAGCTTATAGATTTCAACACCAACTGAGATGTGAAGAATCCAACCCTCAAGTACAAGACCCAACTTGTAAACAAGAAACAATTTGTCAAATTGTACAAACAATATATACCAACACAAGTGCATCACCTATGCACCACACAACTTATCACATCAATCTCATCATCCAAATAATATCTAATGACCAAGATCAATCACCAAGACAACTCTCATCAATATCACCAAGATAACCAACAAGATACCTCTAGAAATACGCCATACTCTCCATAAACCAAATACCATAAGTTACAACGATTCTTTTTCCACGAATTTGCTGCTGCAAATTTGATCTATCTATAATACCTGCCAAATAACCTTGGACAATAATGGATATTCAATATGCTCAATTAGATCGATCACAATAAGAGACTCTTGGTCTCTTATTTATACTCTCCAAGTAGCTTTCCCAAGGAGTTATCTTTTAACTAACTTTACCCAACTTTCTTCTTTTAGGGATAACCCACTTCTAACCACTTGTCCACTTACAACCACTTTTCCATAAATAGTAAACTTTCCACTTCTAGTTGCAACTAATTTATTTTTAGTTTATTTATTGTTGCAACCACTTAACCCATGACCAACCACTTTGACTAGTCAACTTCGTCTAGGAGATTCTAGAGTAATTCGACTTCTTTGACCTTCTAGGGGCTTCTAGACACACACGAGGGTTTTCCAGCTTCACATGGCCATAACTCTATAACCGTGAGGAGTTGTGTGATGTTCCACATATCACCGGAAATGACATGACATGTACTATCCATATAGAATAGTCTCACTGAAAAATTCACTAATATTCATTACATGATTCTTCAAACAAACTTGGGTTCCCTAACCACACTACTAAGACTGCTCAATCACTTAACCATTTGGACTTTACAAAGCGTCTTCCCGTGAGGGATTTCACCATAAGGGGACCACTTTGAGAACTTTATCCAAGAGCGTCTTCCTATGAGGGCTTGTGTGATAAGGGGACCACTTTGGAGTTCATCCATTTGATATTTCCTATCAACCATGAAAATACATCAATGATACAATTATACAACAATGATCAACCTTTACATCAATGATAACACATCAATCCATCTATGACATAAACATCAATAACACAATCCATCTACATATCAATGACAACACATCATTATGACACCATTTGACATCAACCCTTTGAAAACAATGACAACATAGTACAACAATCCCCCCCTTTGGCATTGGTGGCAACACCAACATTGATTTCAACACGAATGATTGATGGCAACACTTTAAACATGGCAATTATCATGCTTTCTATGTGATCATCGCTCCTCATCATTGTTTATCTTTCCACATCAATGTGAATATATCTCCCCCTTCGACATCAATGGTAAAGGGTAGTTCTCTCCTTGGGGTTGCTCCCCCTATCTGGATGCCTTTGAGCTTCCTATAAATAATCTCTCCCCCTTTGGACAAGAGATATCACTCTGATACAATGCGGATGACATGACTGCCAATCATCTCTCCTCTTGGAATCATGTTGCTACAACCAATCATG